>CAKNYM010051845.1:251441-306930 GCA_932195095.1 Andricus curvator | reverse complement strand
AGGGGAAAAGGCGCTGGTAAAAGTAAACGGGCATGGCGAGAGAGAATGAACAGTCGGAACAATAGAGGATATTGGGATCACGGTAGAGAAAATATAGATGGTGGTAGAGGAAGAAGTGAGGAACTAAATCTTAGTTTAAGAGTTAAATTTTAAAAAATCTAGTTACGTTCTAATAAAAACATTTTGAAATGTAAAAAATTTAATACAAAATTTTAAACAATATACTGAATTATTTATTAACCATTAAGTAACTTTTTACACGTCGAAGTTTTGTACTAAAAAGTACCTTCTCAATCTCTGCCGTGGCATTAATCTCGAACAAAGCATTTATAGAGCATTAAAGAGAATTTAAAGCATTTATTGTTTAAACAAATATATATCATAATTAATACATATATTTTTACAAAAACATTCTAGAGTGAAATAAATATATACTTTTTTTAAATTAAAGAGTTGCTACAGGTCAGGTAATTCCAGAAAGTCAGGGAATGTCAGGGAAAACCTGACAGAGTTAGGGAATTTTCGAGAAATTAGAGTTGAAATTAATTTTATCATGGTTGAAAATCGCAAATATTTGGTTGAAAATTAATCTGTTTTGGTTGAGGATTTAAACTATTTTGTTGAAAATTCATCTTTTTTTATTGAATTCAACTATTTTTGGTATAAAATTAAAATCCTTTTTGTGGTTGAAGTATAATATATCACGTTTTTCGTTGAGAATTCATCTTTTTTGGTAGAAAATTCAACTACTTAGTTGGAAGTGGAACTACTTTGTTAAAAATTCATTTATTTGGTTGATGTTTCATCATTTTAGTTAAAACCTCCTTCTTTTGTTCAAAATCTAATTCTTTTGTTGACAACAATGTTTTCTAGATGAGAATTAATTGTTTTAACTGAAAATTTAACTCGTACATGTTTGGTTCAAAATTTATTTTCTTAAGTTGAAAATTCAAATATCTGGTTTAAAATTCCTGGATTTTATTGAAAACTCGAATTTTGTGCGAGAATATTTAATCTTCTTGGTGACTAAGTCATCCTTTTGGTTAGAAATTCCTTTAAAAATTCAAATGTTTGATTAAAAATTCATGAACTTTGTTAAAAATTCATCTTAATGGTTGAAAATTGATCTTTTTGTTTGAAAATGAGATTTTTCTTATTTAGAATTAATTTTTTAAACTGGAAATGTAACTGTTCCATTTCTTGTCGAAAATTTATCTTTTCTGATAGAAATTTAATCTTCTTGGTTGAAAATTTACTTTAATTTTATTGAAAATTAATGTTTTTTACTGAAAATTATACTATTCTATTTTTAGTCTTTTTTGTAAAAGAGTACTCTCCCATTAGTTGAAATTTCATCTTTTTGGTTAAAAATTAATTTCTTTGTTTGAAAATTCGTTTGTTTTTAGTTTGGAAATTTATTTTACTGACTGAAAATTATCCTACTTTATTTTTGGTAGAAAATTTATCTTTTTAGTTTGAAATGCATGTATTTGGTTGAAAATTAATTTTTTTAGTTGAAGATTCAAACTGTTTGAAAACTTTTTTTTTTTTGATAGAAAATTCGTCTTTTAGATTGAAAAATCCACTATTTGAACAAAATTTCATATTTTTGGTTGAAAATTCATCATTGTAATTAAAAAATAATTTCTTTGGTTGAAAATTAATTTTTTTAACTGAAGATATAACTATTCTATTTTCGGTTAAAAATTTATATTTTTAGTTGAAAATTAATTAATTCTGCTGAAAACTCGTCTTTTTACTTTTCTAACTGCAAATTGAAATATGTATTATATTTTTGGTTTGTAAATTCATCTTTTTTACTTTAATATTGAATTATTTTGTTGAGAATTCATTTTTTTTTTTTTTTGAAAATTGATTGTCTTAAATGAAAATTTAATTCTCCTGTTTTTGGTTAAAAAATCATTTTTTTTTGTTATGACATTTTAACTGTTCTAATCTTGGTTGAAAATAGATGTTTTTTAGATGAAAATTCATAAACTTTGTTGAAAATGAGTCTTTTTTGGTGGAAAATTAATCTTTTGGGTTGAAAACACACCGAAAAAGTGTTTTAAATATTTTTAGAAGGAAAATTTCTTTTGCATTAACATTATTAATCTTCTAGGTGTATGTTTGGTTTTATACCTAGAAGAATTTAGAAATTGGGATATTGTAGCAACCCTGAATAAGGCACTGTTTAATGCGAATAATATGTTTTCTATTACTTTGACTTCTGTTATCATTTAAATTTAGCACCCTTTCCTATTTGAAACGATGCATTTTCCAGCGAAACCTAAATAATGTAATTATTATTAATAAAAGTAGAAAATAAGATTTTTTAAATCCTAATTCAAAATGCTCATAAATGCTCATTGAATTCTCAAGGCACATAAAGCTCGAGCATATTCTCATGCTCTTATTTATACTTGGTGGATTTTTTTTCGAATTTCTCTGCTCTCACTCCCTACTTTTGTTCGAATGCCAAAAAAAATCTCCAAATTTGAGCAAAATCGGTTAATATTTTGGGGTGGCGCAAAGACCATGAAGTGTCCCATTGATTTAACATGGGAAAAAGTCAGCTTTTCTAAATCTAATATTTAAACGCGATAATATGTTACAAGAAATTCTGTGTTTCAGTATATTGTTCAGAATTCGTCAGAGAATAAGAATCAATCATAAATTTTGAGGTTGAATTAATTTAAAGCCACTGTTATGGGTTTTTAAAAATAAATAATCATTAATCGGTAATTTAAGAATACCCAGTCATGTATTAACTAATATTCAATTGTTTAAACAATTTGTTTTGTTTAAATATTCGTTTTTTTCAGTTAACTCGCGAAATGAACGTATTTTCTAGACTTTATGAGTTATTTAATCAATGATAACAATAAGATAATTTGCTTAAATAATTTTACAATTATTTAAATAATACGTATTTGTTCAAGTATATATTTTACCTAAAAAAAGCAGGAGAAACATTTTATCTCACTTAATTTTTGACAAATTTTAATATTTTTGAGTACTAATTTGTTTATTATGAATCCTTGTATATTTTTAAACAAATTTAAATTGTTTAAACAATTTTTTTGTTTACATATTTTATTTTTGCTATTTTTCGGAAGATTGAAATATTTTTATGTTCTACTCTAAAATTATCTCAATTTGTCGAAAATTTAGTAATATATACTTGAACAAATACGTATTATTTAAATAATTGTAAAATTATTTAAACAAATTATTTTATTGTCATCATTCATTAAATAACTCATAAAGTCTAGAAAATACGTTCATTTCGCGAGTTGACTGAAAAAAAATATTTAAACAAAAAAATTGTTTAAACAATTGAATATTAGTTAACAAATGACTGGGTATTCTTAAATTAACGTTTAATGATTATTTACTTAAAAAAAAACTTTTAAAAAGCGTCAAAAAACCGCAATATTACGTAAAATTAAAATTTTTCACTTATGGGGTTTTCTTTGGGGACCTATAAGAGTGGCTTAAAATTATTCTACCTCAAAATTTATGATTGATTCTTATTCTCTGACGAATTCTGAACAATATACTGAAACACGGAATTATTTGTAACATACTATCGCGTTTAAATATTATATTTACAAAAAGCTGACTTTTTCCCATGTTAAATCAATGGGAAACTTCATGGTCTTTGCGCCACCCCTAAATATTAACCGATTTTTCTCAAATTTGGAGATTTTTTTTGGGCATTCGAACAAAACTGGGGGCATATCATTTTCAAAGTGTTTAGAATAATTAAATTTTAAAGATTCACAATATTTCTCGCAATATTTAAAATTCTGCAATTTTGAACAGTGAAAATCAAATTTTTTAGTAACAAAATCTATCCAGTCGTGTTTTGAATGTCACTTGATACTACATGATATGATACTTATTAATATCAAATGTATCGTCTTTAAAATTTCTATAATTTTAATTTAAAATTACAGTTTTGAATGCGGAATTCTAAAATAGTTTAATCTTTGAGGCCTTGAAACTAAAGATTTTTTCTTAAATTAATTCTTGGAGGTTTCGCATTTTAAATTTAAAAATATTATAGTTTAATGTCAGGATCATTCCGCCATTAAATATTTGAAAATTGCATATTAAAAGCCTTGATAGTCAGTTTTGAATTTAATAATTTTAGATGTAAATATAAAGCAATTTCGAATTGAAAAGCATAAAATTGTACAATTTCAAAAAATGGAATCATATTACAGCAATCTTGTATCGTATTCTTTATTTCAATTTTTAATTTTCAATGTAGTATCTTAAAACTGTCCGATTTTTAGTTAAAGATTTAAACAAATAAATAATTTTAAATTGAAAAATATTTTATTCGAAAATTGCAAGAATGAATAATTATTCTAAAGGAAGATTTGAAACTAAAAAATTACAAATTGAGTTTAAAATCAAAAAAGATAAAAATTAAACTGTCTGTAATTGATGTATCAGTATATGAATAATTTCGCTAATTTTAAATGGTTACAATTTTAAAGTTTCAAATTTTCATTTTGAACGCTAAATTTTTAATTTTTTTCTTCCATAGATTTTAATTTTGCAATTAAAATTGAATTGGTTGAATTTTCGAAAGTATAATTGGCAATTTAAAAATTATTAATTTTCAAGCGATTTAAACTTACTTCAAATAATTTAAATTTTGAAAGGTTTGAGTATAAAAAAGTTTTAATATCACAATCTTTGATGACTAAATTATTTTCAGTTTCAAATGAAGTTCGCATTCGTTTCAGTTTCAACGTTCCGGAGTAGAAATTTTTTCATTTTTAATGTTTCCCATTTCAAATTACAATGCATTTTGAAAGTTTTCTTCGAATAACTCAATTCATTTTCTGATTTTAGACAAACTTTGTTATGTGATAACAATTGAAAATTTTAGAATTTCAGAAGCTTTGACTTTGAAAGATTCAATTTAGTTTTCAATATTAAATTTTTTCAAATTTTGTTCGCTTTGAATTTCAAATTATTTTGACATTGTCCTACTTTCGAAATTTTAATCTGACATATAATTTCGTGATTCTTCAATTCAAAATAAAATTGTTTAATTTTTAGCGCTTCGACTTAGAAATTATACAATTTCACTCCATTTTCTAATTAAATTGACGCTTTCAATTCGAAATATTGTTAATTCAGGGTGGCCGTTTTAATCGAGAAAACAAATTGCCGGCCATGTCCCGTTTTTTTTCATGTTTACAAAAAAATATTCAAACTCTTGAAACTGAAACGCAAAATAAAACACTTAAAGTGAAACTCTTTTGAATTTTAAACTTTTAAAATTAAAGCCTAATTTTGTTTTATTTAAACCTTCAGTAAATAAATAATAGTTAAAATTTTATAAATTATATAATTCAAAGATTAAAACATATATATAAATCCACGCTATCATTTTCAATTCTCTAACTTAAGGAATGAATGAACAAATTTATAGATTTTCAAAATTATATCATGATAAGCAATTTTAAGTTAGAAACATTAAAATTGAAAGATTAAAATTTTTGTTAACTGAACACTTTTTAAATTAGAAGTAAAATTATTTTAATTTTAGGTATTTACAAATTAATAATTGTTCAATTGTTATTCATACATCAAAAATTGTTTTGAAATCTATTTTAAATATTCTCTTAAAATTATTCTTTTTTTAAAATAAAAAATCATTCAACATTTTTCCAGGAATCTTAAGAAAATTTTTGTATTATCTTGAAACCTCTCAAACTCCTTAAACAGTTTCAAAATTTTGAAAAATCTACATTTTGTTTTAAATTGTATTTGATTTACAATTGATCATTTTATATAAACAGACAAACATAGCTGAATATTAAAAAATTGTTCTTTTTCTTAATTAAAAATTTCCCAATTGAATGGGTTAAAAATGGAATATTTTAGACTGAAACAACATTTGAAAAGTGATTATTTTCTTCATTATTTTCGTGGGCTGAGTGTGCATTTTCAAAAAATGTTTGTAATTACAAATTCTGTAATTCATATTATTATTACTATTGAAGATATTACACTCGTGGGACACGAATAATTAAAATATTAAAAGCTATTAATGACAAAAATGTTTTATTCACTAATAGCATTTAGCGAATTTTAGTGATCTCACAACATTCTCTTGTGAAATTTTTATGACTTCTTATGTACATATTTCTACTATAATTTTGTATTTAATTCTAGAAAGAATGTATTATTTGGCGGCTTTTTTTAACCTCGTTGCTTTCGAGGGTTTGTTTTGAGAGATTTCACCATTTTTTGTATTTGTGAATTATTTACTGTCACGTAAATTATTTTCTTCTTGAAGCATATACTTTTTTTAACATGAATATATCTATAGGATGAGTTTTTGTGTATAGTTCACATTCTAAAGTCATAGTAAATTTTTTGTAGTATACCATAAAATTTTTTATTTTTGTGTAAAAAATTCATTCATTTGGTGGAAAATATAACTAAGTTATTGAAAATTAATTTATTTTCTTAAAAATTCGTCTTCTTTTGTTCACAAAATTTAATCTTTTTGGACTGACAAATAACTTTTTTGTTATAAAATTCAACTGTTTTCTAGAATATTCTTATTGAATGACAATTCGTTTCCTTTTTGGTTGAAAATTAATTTATTGAAATGCATTTTTAGTAGAAAATTCATGTACTTTCTTAAAAATTCTTATTTTTGTTTAGAAAATGTATTACTTTCGTTGAAAATGTAAGTATGTGATTTAAAATTTATATTCTTTATTGAAAATTCGTCTTCATTTTTTTACCAAAATTAATCCATTTTTATTGAATATAAAATTTTCTGTTGAAAAATCAACTGTTTTGTAGAACATTCATATTTTTTAAATATATTTTTTGATCTAATATTGAAGTATCTAATACAAAATGAAAGTATTTGAGCTAAATTTGCAGTACTTTGTTGAAAACTACTTTATTTCGTTTAAAATTGATGTACTTTTTTGAAAATTCGTTTCTTTTTTGGTTGAGAATTAATTAATTAAAATAAAAATTCACCTATTTCATTTTTAGTTTAAAAATTGATCATTTTTTATGCAAAATTCATGTACTTTCTTCAAAATTCGTATTTTTGTATAGAAAATTAATTCCTATGGTTGTAAATTCAACTACGTAATTGAAAATTTATATTTTTTATTGAAAATTCGTCTTCTTTTAAAGACAAAAATTAATAAATTTGGATTAAAAATGAACTTTTTTATTGAAAATTCAACTGTCTTATAGAAAATTCGTATTTTTTATCTAAATTTGAACTATCATATAGAAAAAGGAAGTATTTGGTCGAAAGTTGAAGTACTTTGTTGACAATTATTTTATTTTGTTTAAAATGCAACTACTTCTTTAAAAATTCATTTCCTTATACATTTTATATATACATATTATATATTTATATATTATAATTTTCAAAAAAATAAACAAACTTCAACAAAATAGTTGAATTTTCAAACAAATAGTTGAATTTATTAGTAAAAAAGATCAATTTTGAAGCAAAAATAAAATAGTTCAATTTTCAACCAAAAAACGATTTTTCAAACAATAGTTTAATTTTCCATCAAAAATATGAACTTTTAATCTATAAAATTAAATTTTCTATCAGAAAACAACGAAGGTGAAAAAATATATTGAAATTTTCAACAAAACAATCAATTTTTAACCAAATAGTTGAATTTATTATTAAAAAAGATCAATTTTGAAGCAAAAATAAAATAGTTACAATTTCAACCAAAAATCAACGAATTAAAAAAAACAGTTAAATTTTCAATCAAAAAGATGAATTTTTAACGTAAAAAAAAATGAAGAAATAAAAGAAAAAAAAAATCTTTTGACCAAAAAACAACGTATTTAAACAAATATAGTTAAATCTTTAACCAGGTAGTTGAATTTTCAAAACAAAAGATGAATTTTCACACAAGATTTATTTTTTACTTGAAAACGAATTAAAAAATATGTTAAACTTTCAACAACAAAAAACAAATAATTTTGAATAAAATAGTTAAATTCTCAATCGAAAAGATGAATTTCTGAGTTAGAAGAATAAAAAAAAAAATAAATAATTTTCTACCAATAAACAACGAATTTGAAAAAAAATATATTTAAATTTTCAACAAAAAAAAACAACTTTCAACCAAATAGTTGAATTTATTAGTAAAAAAGATCAATTTTTAAGCAAAAATAAAATAGTTCAATTTTCAACCAAAAAACAACGATTTTTCAAACAATGGTTCAATTTTCAAACAAAAAGATGAATTTTTAACCTATAAAATTAATTTTCTATCAAAAAACAACGAAGGTGAATATATATAACAATATATTGAGATTTTCAACGAAACAATCAATTTTTGACCAAACAGTTGAATTTATTAGTAAAAAGATCAATTTTGAAGCAAAAATAAAATAGTTAAAATTTCAACCAAAAAACAAAGAATTAAAAAAAAAAGTTAAATTTGTAATCAAAAAGATGATTTTTTAACGTAAAAAATGAAGAAAAAAATAATTTTTTTACCAAAAAACAACGTATTTAAACAAATATAGTTAAATTTTTAACCAAATAGTTAAATTTTCAATGTGATTTTTCGTTTTTCCAGAACTTTTTTGAAAATTCCATGACTTTTTGCCAGGCCTGGTATAAAACAAATAATAAATAACTTACTCAATGCCCCATCTGTTTTCCAAATCAACCTTCATAGCTTTCGTAACACAGAAGTTATAATCAGCCTTTCGGCCGAACTGTGCTTCAATAAATTTGGCCAATTTCACCAAAAGATGTTTTTCCCCCAGGTTCAAGGCCATCAACGTATAGGCGTAATTATGCCAATCAATCGCAAATTTCGTCTTTGAAATGCGACAGTAAAGCCAACAAATCGGAATCGTCGGTATCGCCGGTGGATTTTGCAGCATCAAGTTTCCGGCACGACATTTAGCAAGCAGCACACAAAAGAGAGTTACAGATTGCCATATCACTTTTATTACGTACGAAACAGTCCGATTCAGGCCTGAAAATCAAGAATATCATGCATTTTTGAGGTTATGTCGCATAACCCTTCAACGCTTTCAACATTATCAAACTAAGGTAGTTTCAATTTTACTAAATTATTTATATATTAGGAATATCAATTACTGTTTGTTAAATCCGGAGGCGGCTGGAGATAGTCGATCTTAACATTGGGAAATTCGCGAAATCTTTTCAAAGGTGCCGATCCAGGATAACCTATAAGTTGTACCGAAAATCCTTCTTTTGCAAAAGAAATCGCGTGATATTGCATTCGTGGACTTCTCCCGATGTCTCCCAACACGAGAATACAAATGCTGTCCTTTTTTCGATTTCTTAGCCATATTAACGCGAGGAAAATCAGAAATACGCAAAAAGATAAACTAAGCACTGTTATGAAACTCATGTTTGACACCGACTGCCGACTACCGACAAATCGCTAACGGAAAATCCGGCAAATCTTTATTTTTGTATTTTATCTCTAATTCTCTACTGGTAAACAATTACCAGCGATTAGACCATATCATTTTTGGACTACAACTATGCATATAAATTGCTGAAATCGTTTCAATTGCAAAATACTTACAATATTTATAAAGTAAACAAAGTTTGAGAAAGTTTTGAATTTGAATTCCCCGCCATGAATTTTCAGCGCCTCTATCGTATATTTTTTGAACATTGAATACAAAGAAGCTTACCAGCCGTAGGTATTGCTAGCTGCTTTAGTCAAAATTCCGCGAAAATTCAAATTGGATAAAAGAATAATTATTCTTTTTATACCAATTAAGAATAAATTATTAATAAATATTTTAGTTACTGGTCAGTTTTTTTGCTTTTCGGTTCTCAAAAGTTTTATATTTTTCATGCAGAAAACTATCAATTACCACACGTTAGGAATTAATCTTTTTTGGTTGAAAGTCGAAATACGTTGTTAAAAATTTATTTTTGTTGTTGTAAATTCATCTCTTTGGGTGAAAATTGAACTATTTTGTTGGAAATTCGTTTTTTTTAAATTAGTCCAATGAAAATTTAATTATTTCATTTTTGGTTTAAAATTTATTATTTTTAGTTGAAAATTCAAATTTTTTTGTAGAAAATTTATATATTTTGTTAAAAATTTGTCTTTTTGGTTAAATGAAACTGTTTTTCATATAAAATAAAAATCTTTTTTTGGTTGAAATATCACCTGGATTAGCTATTACATTTTTCGTTAAAAATTGAACTTTTCTTTCTTTCTAGTTTGAAATGCAACTATATGATTAAAAATTCATAGCTTTGAAATTTTAATCGCTTTCTTGAAAATTCGTTTTTTTTTAAAGTTAATTTTTTTAACTGTAAATTTAACTAATCCATTTTTTGTTGAAAATTTATCTTTTTTAGCTAAAAATACATGTATTTTTAAAAATTCATCTTTATGCTTGAAAATTGATCTTTTTGGTTAAAATTTTATTTTTTATTCTGTTGAAAATTTTACTATATATTTTTTTAATTCGTTGTTTTTTGGAAGAAAATAAACCTTCCTGTTTGCAAATTTATTTTTTGTCTTCAAAATTCAACCATTTTGTTAAAAATTCATTTTTTACCTGAAAATTCATCATTTTATTTGAAAAATTATTTCTTTGGTTGAAAATTTAACCATTGTGTTCAAAATTCAACTATTTGGTTTGAAAATAAGTTTTTTGCCTAACGATTCTTCATTTCAGTTGAAAAATTCATTTCTTTTGTCGCAAATTCAACTATTATAGTGAAACTTCGATTAAAAAAATTTTTTTGGCCTTAAAGTGTCAAAATTTAACTATTTTATTTTTCTTTAAAAATGTACATTTTTTAGTAGAAAATTCGACTATTTGATGAAACTTTCGTCTTTTTTGGTTGAAAATTAATCCACTCAAAATTTAACTATTCCATTTTTGGTTTAAAATTTATCACTTTTAATTGAAAATTCAACTTTTTGGTTGAATATTTATGTATTTTGTTGAAAACTCGTGTTGTTTGGTTGAATGCAACTGCTTTTTTTTATTTAAAATAAAAATCTTTTTTGGTTGAAATATCACCTAAAAACAATTGCATTTTTCGTTTAAAATTCATTTTTTTTTACAATTTATCTTTTTATTTGAAAATACAACTATTTCGTTAAAAAATCATACCTTGACTGAAAATTCAACCTCTTTCTTGAAAATTAGTTTTTTTTAATTAATTTTTTAACTGCAATTGAAAATTCATCTTATTTGGTAGAAAGTGAATCTCCTTGTTTGAAAATTTATCCTTTTGGTTGAAAATTCAAACCTTGGTTGAAAATTTAAACGCTTTCTTGAAATTTTTTTTTTTGTTTGAAAATGTATTTTTTAACTGCAAATGTAACTATTCCATTTTCGGTTGAAAATTGACCTTTTTCAGTTAAAAATATTCTTATTTTTCATTGGAAATTTAACTATATAT
The DNA here is from genome assembly GCA_932195095.1 of Andricus curvator. Lineage (NCBI taxonomy): Eukaryota > Metazoa > Arthropoda > Insecta > Hymenoptera > Cynipidae > Andricus > Andricus curvator. The sequence continues at coordinate 295,469 of CAKNYM010051845.1, read as the reverse complement.
TTTTTTTAATCGTTGTTCTTTGGTAGAAAATTAAATTAATCTTCTATTAAAAATTCATTGTTTTTATTGAAAATTTAACTATTTTTTGAAAATTAGTTGTTTTTATTTTTGATTCAAATTTGATCTTGTTTAGTTTCAAATTCTACTATTTGTTTGAAAACTGATCTTTTTGGTTGAACATTCAACTAATTGGTTTAAAATTCATATTTTTGGTTAAAAACAATTAAACTATATTTTTTTGAATTCATTGTTTTTTTGATAGAAAGTAAATCTTCTTCGAAAATTCATCTTTTGTCTTGAAAACTCCACTACTTTGTTAAAAATCATTTTTTTGCCTGGCGATTCATCATTTTACTTAAAAATTGATTTCTTTTGTGGAAAATTGAACCATTTTGTTGAAAATTCATTTCTTTTTTGGCGACAAATTTAATTATTTTATTGAAATTCGTTTTTCTTTTTTAATTCATTTTTCATAGAAAATGTAAATATTCCATTTTTAATTCAGAATTTTCGTTTTTTAGTAGAAAATTCGTCTTTTTGGTTTAAAATTCAAACTACTTGGATGAACGTTGAACTATATTTGGTTTAAAATGCTTTTTTGTCTTAAAATTCATCATTTTGGTTGAAAATTCATTTCGGAAATCTTTTCAAATTTAAAATATTTTTGATCATTTCAAAGTTTCTAAGGTTCCTAAATATCTTTTAAACTAACCCGAATTTTTCTTAAAATTTTTAAAAAATCCTCAAATTTTGGAAATTCTTTAAAAATTACAAAATTTCCTAAAATATTTCATATTTTTTCTTGAAATTTATAGAAATCTTTTTAAATTTTCTCGAAAAATTAATTTTTGAAAATAAAAACCATTAAAAATATCCCTGTGAATATTAGGAATATTTTTTCATTCTCTTGAAACCTTTCGAAATTCTTAAAAATGGTTTCTGAACTACCCTCTGAATATATTTTAAAATTATTCGAATTTTTCATACATTTTTTTTTAAATCCTAAAACGTTAAAAAAATTGTGTTAAGTCTGAGAGCTTTTTTTTTTGACAGTATTGGAAATTTTTGAAAATGTTTTTATATATTCTCTTGAAATTTATTTAAAAACAACAAATCCTTTAAATTTTTTATGAATCTTAAGAATATTTTTTTATTTTCTTGAAACCTTGCAAAATTATTTAAAAATTTCTAAATTATTTGTTCGAAATCTTCAAAAAGGTACATTTATTTTTAATTTTTTTAAAATCTTTTCAAGTTTTAAATTATTTTTCAATCTTTCAACACTTTTAAATATCTTTTGAAGTTACTAGAATTTTTTAAATTGTGTAATCTTGCAAAATTGCAAAATTTTGTTGTGAATTATTTTTTAATTTTCTCTTAAATTTCATTCTTCAAAATAAAAAATCATTTGAAATTCTCCCAAGAAGCTTATAAGAACATTTTTCTATTCTCTTGAAACCTTTCAAAATTAATAAAAAATTTCTAAATTTGTTGTTCGATATCTTCAAAAATGTACATTTATTTTCAATTTTTCATCAATCTTTTCAAGTTTTAAATTATTTTTTAATCCTTTAAACACTTTTAAATATCTTTTAAAGTTACTAGAATTTGTTTAATTTTGTAATCTTGCAAAATCGCAAAATGTTGTTTTGACTTATTTTTTAATTTTCTCTTAAATTTCATTCTTCAAAATAAAAAATCATTTGAAATTCTCCTAAGAAGCTTATAAGAACATTTTTCTATTGTCTTGAATCCTTTCAAAATTCTTTAAAAAATTTCATTTTTTCGAAATCTTCAGAAATCAACATTTTGTTTTAACTTTTTTCAGATCTTTTTAAACTTGAAATTATTTTTGAATTTTTTTAAAACTGTTCAATATCTTTTTAAATGATTCGCATTTTTCGTAACTGTTTTTAAGATCCTGTATAATTTAAAAAATTGCATTAAAATCTTCCAGATTCTTTTTTGACAATTTTGGGAATTTTTTTTAATGTTTTGAAATTGTTTTAAATATTCCCCTAAAATTAGTTTTTTAAATAAAATTTTTGTTTCCTAGGAATGTTAAGAATATTCGTTTATTCTCTTGAAATCTTTCAAAATTCTTGAGAAGCTTCTAAATTGTTTTTATCGAAATCTTTATAAACCTACATTTTCTTTAAAATTGTTTAAAATCTTTTCAAAACTTCCTTTGAAATATCTTTTTAGAATTATTTGAATTTTTCCTAAAATTTTTATCTATCATTTTAAAATCTTATACATTCTTCGACGAAAATTTGGGAAATAATGTCCAATGTTTTGAAACCTTTTTGAATTTCATCTGAAATTTTATTTTTTTAAATAAAAAATAATTTGAAATTTTCCCAAGAAGCTTAAGAAAATTTTTTATTCTCTTGAATCCTTTCAAAATTCATTTTTTCGAATTCCACAAAAATTTAAATTTTGTTTCAACTTTTTAAAAATCTTTTAAACTCTAAATTATTTTTGAATCTTTTCAGAACTTCTAAATTTCTTTTAAAGTGATTCATATTTTTCCTACAAGTTTTTTAAAATCTTGAATAATTAAAAAAATTCCATTAAAATCTGCCAGACTTTTTTAATAATTCATTTAATCTTTTGAAATGTTTTGAAATCATTTTAAATATTCTCTTAAAATGAAGTTTCAAAATAATAAACAATTTTTCTTCTAGTGATCTTAAGAAAATTTGTTTATTTTCTAGACATCTTTCAAAATTCTTTAAAAGCTTTTAAATTGTTTTTATCGAAATATTCGTAAACCCTACATTTTAAATAACATTTTTTTAATCTTTCCAAAACTCAAACCTTCAGAATATCTTTTTAAATGATTCGAATTTTCCATAAAATTTGTAACAAATTTTATTTTTAAATCTTATACATTCTTTTTCAAAATTTAAAAAATAATTTCCAATGTTTTGAAATCTTTTTCAATTTTCTATTCAATTTTATTCTTCAGAATAAAAAATCATTCGATATTTTTCCAGGAAGCTTAAGAACATTTTTTAATTATCTTGAATCCTTTCCAAATTCTTTAAAAAACTTCATTTTTGAAATCTTCAAAAATCTACAATTTTTCAATTTTTTCATAACCTTTTTAAACTTTAAATTATTTTTGATTTTTTTTAAACTTCTAAATATATTTTTTAAAATGATTTGTATTTTTCCTGAATGGTTTTTAAAATCCGGAAATCTTTTGAAATGTTTTGAGGTCATTTTAAATATTCTCCTAAAATTATTTTAAAAATAAATAAAAAGTAATTTTTTTCCTAGGAATCTGAAGACAATTTGTTTATTCTCTTGAAATCATTAAAAATTCTTAAAAAGCTTTTAAATTGTTTTTATCGAAATCTATATAAACCAACATTATGTATAAAATATTTGAAATCTTTTCAGAATTTCCTTTGAAATATCTTTTAAAATTATTCGAATTTTTCCTAAGATTTTTAACAAATTTTGTTTAAAAATTTTATACATTCTTTTTTAAAATGTTAGAAAATAATTTCCAACGTTTTGAAATCTGTTTCAATTTTCTCTTAAATTTCATTTTCCAAAATAAAAAATCATTTGAAATTTTTCCAGGACTTTTAAGAAAATTTTATTTATTTTCTGGGTACCTTTCAAAATTCTTTTAAAAACTTCATTTTTTTCAACTTTTTTATCATCTTTTTAAACTTCTAAATATATCTTTTAAAATGATTCGTATTTTTCCTAAATGTTTTTTTAAAATCTAGCAAAATTAAAAAAATTGCATTAAAATCTTCCAGATTCTTTTTTTATAATTTTGGAAATCTTTTGAAATGTTTTGAAGTCATTTTAAATATTCTCCTGAAATTATTTAAAAAAAAAAATAATAATTTTTTTCGTAGGGATCTGAAGACAATTTGTTTATTCTCTTGAAACCATTCAAAATTCTTAAAAAGCTTTTAAATTTTGTTGATCGAAATCTTCATAAAAACCAACATTCTGTATAAAATATTTGAAATCTTTTCAGAACTTCCTTTGAAATATCTTTTAAAATGATTCGAATTTTTCCTGAGATTTTTAACAAATTTCTTTCAAAATTCTTTTTTTAAATTTTAGAAAATAATTTCCAATATTATGAAATCTGTTTAAATTTTCTCTTAAATGTCATTTTCCAAAATAAAAAATTATTTGAAATTTTTCCAGGAGTTTTAAGAAATTTTTTTTATTTTCTTAGAACCTTTCAAAGTTCTGTTTAAAAACTTTTTTAAAAATCTTTAAAAATCTTTAAAAATCTACATTTAGTTAAACAAATTTTTAATCATAACCAATCATCTTTTCGACAATAATTTATGTGAGATCTCGTGACTACAACTTTTTGTGAAAAAACGATTTATATAAAAAAAAATTTTCACTTATCCAATTTGAATTTTCGCGGAACTTTTACTAATACAGCCAGCGCTGCCTAGCGGCGGGTAAACTCACCACTTCAGTGTCGTCTGCTAGTTTGACAGGTGCGCAAGGTGATAATAATCGCTCGATGTAAAAAGTAGAAATGGCTGATTAATCAATTCGTTTCCCGTTATGTGGACAACAAATAGTGACTCATGTATTAAAGTGCACATTATTGACTCCGTGGAACACTGTTATCAATTTCAGGGCGCAAAAAAGTGCATTTTCGGAGCATGGAAGCAGAGGTGAGAGTGTCGTCCCGGGCTTTTGGAGTCGTCGCGAATCTAAAATTTCTTACGAATTGCGCTCGTGACGCAAGGAACAATTATCAACATTGCCAAAAACTAAACCTGCAGTGAATTTCGTAATATTTTATATAAATTTAGAAAGATCAATTTTCAATTCTTACGACCGAGTGACTTTTTTTCTATAGTTCGAACACTGAAACATTTATCACTCTCGCCCTTTTTCTTAATTCTTTTCTGCCTAATATAACAGAAATAGACAAGAATAAAATTGGGTCAAAGTATTTTCAATTTTAACAGTTCTAGTCAATGACTTTTAAAAAAGAGTATAGTCAATATTTAAATAAAAGTGTTACTAAAAGTACTTAAGCCAAAAATGAAATCGATTACTAGATCTGAAATTTCTAGATATTTTGATTTGTGTGTAAAATCTAGTTACATTCTGAATGGAAATCTTCATTTTAGAAGAATAATTTCCGAAAGACTTTATTAGAAAATTAATGAAATCAGATTTAAGTTGATAAAAATTGGTTTACCGAATTTTCCACAATGGATAGCTGTAACGAAAGCATCGCGAAGGCAGAAATTTCGCCGAAATCGAAGCAGAAGAAAAAATCTCTTTGCCAGATGCTCATGAATAAGAAGACGAAAGTGGGATGTTTAGAGGCTTCTCAGAGAGATGGAGAACATCACAGAAATTCAAAAATGGAAAATTCACATAGCTCAACTACGAGTACAAAATTGTCGCTCTGTTGCGCGATGACAGAGAGGAGCAGAACTCCTCCGCAGAGTTTAACAGTCAGTCGTTTATCTCCAACTTTGAGTCGGACTTCTATGAAATCCGAAGTTGTATTACACGAAGAAAATTATAAGGAAACCTTGGTAGAAAATGAAGCTTCTAATTCGCGAGCGATGTGTCTCCCGATTAATAATATCGAGTGTTGTGCGAGAAGAAACAAAACTCTGGGAAAAGATCGGCAAAGTATTTGCGCTGAAGGTGAGATGATTTATTTACTAGACTTCTTTGAGCCAAGAAGATTAACTTTCTACCAAAAGAGACGCATTTTCAACAAATTACATACATTTTGAACTAGATAGTTCTATTTTTAAACTAAAAAAGATCGGTTTTCAACCAAAACTTGAGTAGTTAAAATTCCATTTAAGAGGATTATTTATCAACAACAAAAAAACGAATTTTCAACCCGAGGTTATGAATTTTCCACAGAAAAGTTCATTTTCAACCAATCAGTTAAATTGTCAACAAAATATATAAATTTTTAACCAAATAGATGAATTTTCAAAAAAGAAATTTAATTTTCTACCAAAAAAGACGATTTTTCAACAAATTACATGCATTTTAAACTAAATAGTTTGAATAATGCATGTGTTGTTAGTCGAAATTTTATTTTATCAATTTTTAGTTAATATGTTTTGGTTTCTAAAATTTTCAACAGAAAAGTTCATTTTCAACCAATCAGTTAAATATTAAACAAAACACATACATTTTTAATCAAATAGTTAAATTTTCTAACAAGAAGATTAATTTTCTACAAAAATAGACGAATTTTCAACAAATGACATACATTTTTAACTAAATAGTTTGAATATTGGACGTGATGTTAAATTTCATTTTAGGAGAATTAATTTTCAATAAAATAGGCGAATTTTCTAGAAAAAAGTTTAATTGTGTACCAAATTCTTGAATTTTCAAGCCAAAAAGACGAATTTTATACAAAACAGTTGAATTTTCAACCCAAGAATATGAATTTTCAACAAAAATGTTAATTTTTAACCAATCATTTGAATTTTCAACAAAATAGTTCGATTTTCAGATTGAAAAATTATTTTCTAACAACAACAAAAAACGAATTTTCAACTAAAATGATGAATCTTTTACCAAGAAAATGAACTTTTAAGAATGTGATTCAACTTTCAACTAAAGATTTGAATTTTCAAGCCAAAAAGACGAATTTTATACAAAAAAGTTAAATTTTGAACTCAAGGATATGAATTTTCAACAAAAATGTTAATTTTTAACCAATCAGTTGAATTTTCAACAAAATAGTTCGATTTTCAGTTTGAAAAATGTAACAGTTGATATTTCAACAAAAAAGTTTTCTTTATTTAAAATAAAAAACAGTTGCATTTAACTAACAATAATTAATTTTCAACAAAATACTTGAATCCTCAACTAAAACAGATTAATTTTCAACTAGATGCATTTTTAATCAAAAAGCTTGATTTCCTATAAAAAAAAATGAATTCTCAAGAAAATACATAAATTTTGAACCAAATAGTTGAATTTCCAACCAAGAGGATTAATTTTCTACCAGAAATGTCGACTTTTTAACAGAATACATGAATTTCCAACAAAAAGATTAATTTTTTACAACAATAAAGTCTAAAAAATAGTTCATTTTTGAACCAAAGAGATGAATTTTCCACTAAAATGATGAATTTTCAACCAAAAAAATTAATTTTTAGCAAAGTAGTTCAAATTTCAACGAAGTATTTGAACCTTTAACCTATAAAGAAGAATGTTGAAACTAAATAGTTGAATTTTTAACCAAGAAGATTAATTTTCTGCCAGAAAAGACGAATTTTCAACAAAATACGTGAATTTTCAACCAAAAATGAAATATTTCCATCTTCAGCTAAGAAAAATTAATTTGTAATAAAAAAAATTCTAAAAAATAATTCATTTTTCAACCAAGGATATGAATTTTCAACTGAAATGATAAACCTTCAAACAGAAAAATGAATTTTAAGCAAAATAGTTCAAGTTTCAACCAAGTAGTTGCATTTTCAACCTGTAAAGATGAATATTTAAACCAGAGTTACATTTTCAACCAAGAAAGATATTTCAGTCAAGAGAGAAAAAAGTTGTAGAATTTTTAAGCCAAAAAGACAAATTTTCTACAAAACTTAATTCATTTTTATTTTAATTTTAGTCGAATTTTCAATCAAAAAGATTTATTTTCTGACACAGAAAAGACGAATTTTCAATAAAATACATAATTTTTTAACCATAGTTGTTGCATTTTCAACCAAGAAGATTAATTTTAAATTAAAAAGGCGAATTTTCCAAATACACACATTATCAACCAAAATTGTTGAATTTTCAACCAAGAAGATTAATTTGCTATCAAACATTGAATTTTCAACCAAATAGTTCAGTTTTCAAGAAAAAAGCTAAATTTTCAACGCAGAAGATCAACTTTCTACTAAAAAATGTGAATCCTCAACAAAATGCATCAATTTTTAACCAAATAGTTGAATTTTCAACCAACAAGATTAATGTTCTACCAGAAAAGACAAAATTTTAACAAATTGCATATATTTTTAACCAAATAGTCGAATTTACGAGCAAGAAGATTAATTTTCTAACAAAAAAGACCAAATTTTAACAAAATACATACATTTTCAACCAAATTGTCGAATTTTTAACCAAGAAGATTAATTTTCTACAAAAAAAAAAGTTGAATCGCCAAATAAAAGAGATCATTTTCCAAACAAGAAAACAATTTTTAATCAAAATAGTTGAACGTTTAACTCCCAAAAAAATTTCTACAAAAGAATTGAATTGTTAACCCGAAAATATGCGCTTTTCCACCAAAAAGTTAATTTTCAACCAATCAGTTCAATTTTCATAATTATTGTAGTTGAACTTTCAGTAAAAAAAAAAATTAACAAAAAAGAGAAATGAGTTTTCAACTAAAACTCTGAATCTTCAACCCAAAAAATTAAGAAGTTGAATTTTCAACCCGGAAAGATGAGTTTTCAACGAAATGTTTGGTTGAAAATTATTCAATTAGAACATTTTTTAATTTAAAGTGAATGATAGCTGGTTTTAGCCAATGAAAGTGTTGCATTTTTAATCAGAAAATTTTATTTTTTACCAAAAAAGACGAGTTTTCAACAAAATACATACATTTTGAACCAAATAGTCCAATTTTCTACCAACTTGTTGAATTTCCAAGCCGAAAATACGAAATTTCTACAAAAGAGTTAATTTTCAACCGAAACAGATTAATTTTTAACCAGACAGATGCATTTTTAACCATAAAAAAATTGTGAGACTCTTTTTTAAAGAATTTCTTTTTTTCCGCTGTTTTCCAGAAACTTCGCCTTTTTTTCTCGTTTTTTCACTCAAATGCGAACCCAGTAACAAAATTGAACTATTTTGGGTTGAAAATTAATTCTTTTTAATTGGAGGGTCTACTCATACTTTTATATTTTTAGTTGAGAATTAATCTTTTTAATTGAAAATTTTATTATTGTGTTGAGTTTTCAACAATTTTGTTGAAAAGTTATCCTGTTTGATTGAAAATCCAACTTTTTTGTTGAGCACTCGTCATTTTCGATGGAAAATTGCTTGAAAGTTGAGCTACTTTGTAAAAAATTCATTTTTTTGTTGTTGAAGATTCATCTCTTTGATTGAAAGTTAATTTTTTTAAATTGAAAAGTCAATTATTATATTTTTGTTTCAGAATTAATCTCTTTTGCCAAAAATTCTATTTAAGTTATAAACGTTTCAATGAAGGAAAAATATATGCGCAATTTTATTTTATCTAGAAATATTGTTTCCACTGAAAATCATAATATTCCTTTATAAGTTTCTTGCATATTTGTATTCCTTTCAATGTAATGAATCATAACTTTCAGTTCAGAACAGAACTTCAAGTACGTAGAAAATTCCCTTTTTTGGCTTGAAAATTCCACAGTTTGGTTGAAATTGTTTTCCTTTCTTGAGTGAAAAATCTTTCTTAGTTGAAAATTTGTCTTTTTTGTCTAAAGATTTATCTCTTTTGATTAAAAATACAACTGTTTGGTTGAAAATTAATCTGTTTTGGTTGAGGATTCATCTATTTTGTTAAAAATTCGTCTTTTTTATTGAAGTCAACTGTTTACCTGGTTGAAAGTTGAACTACTTTGTTAAAAATTAATTTTTCATGGGAAAATTTAATATTTTTATTGAAAATATGTTGTTTTTTTTGGTTGAAAAATAATTTTTTTAATCGAAGATGTAACTATTCCATTTTTGGCTGAAAATTTAGCTTTTTATGTTCAAAATTCATCTTTTTCTTTGAAAATTTAACTATTATATTCTTGGTTCTAAACTGATCTTTTTTAGTTACAAATTTAACTATTTGCTTGAAAATGTGTGTATTTTGTTGAAAATTCGTCTTTTTGGTAGAAATATAATCTTCTTGGTTAAAATTAAACAAATTAAATTTTGTAGAAAATTCCACTTTTTGGTTGAAAATTCAACTTTTTGGTTGAAAATTCAACTATTTTGAGCTGCGAAGTCTAGATATTTAATTTTGTGATGTATTATTTTTGTTTATATGGCACAATCATTAAAATGAAATTAAAAACTATTTAATTTCAGGTTAAAAACGACTTTTGGTTATCAAATCATTAAAAATCTGTAGAATGGTGATTGGAAAACTTCAAACAAGTGCAAAATTCATACGTTTCAATATAATTTTGACTGCACTTGCTAATACTAATTTTTTTTATATCTAATATGTCCAATTTGTGAAAATCTTGCAAGATTTAAATATTTTCCGTTTTTCTAGGACAAAATCTCATTTTTATAATACTGAAATAACTAAAGTAATTTTTAAAAGCTTTTACAAACTATCCTACATTTTTTCATCATGTAGAAACGTTATCGCTTTTAAAATTTAACTAAACAAAAAAATGAGAAGATTTTGGCCATTAAAGTGGCCAGTCCCTGAATTAATTATTGCTTAAGTATTATTAATATGTTTTCGATTCTACAAGCTCAGGCGAATTTTAAGATAGTTTGCAAAGCTTTTAAAGATTATTTTAGTTTTTTGAGGTTTATAAAAATGAGGTTTTGTCCTATAAAAACTAAAAATATTGAAATTTTCCAAGATTTCTAAAAATCACGCATATTATGAAGATTATGAAAAAATGAATAGCGATTTTTGCAAAATTTTGAGAATTACGAATTTTTCGAATTTATGTTTGCTTCACGAAAATTCAGGATATTGATCAATCTTTTTCAAATTTTACAGAGGCTATAAGGGACCCAAAATGAAACTTTTTAGTGGCGGGCAATTTTTCTTAGCTGAAAATGTAAATATTCCATTTTTGGTTAAAAATTAAACTATCTATTTGAAAATTCATGTATTCTGTTGATAATTCGTCTTTTTTTGTAGAAAATTAATCTTCTTGGTTGAAAGTACAATTTTTTGGTTAAAAATTCATCTATCTTGTTGATAATGCAATATTGAAGCTTGAAGATTCATCATTTTAGTTGAAAATTAATTTCTTTGGTTGAAAATTCAAATATTTTGTTGAAAATTCGTTTTTTCTTTGGTTTAAAATGAATTTTTAGCTGAAAATGTAAAAATTCCATTTTTGGTTGAAAGTTTATCTATTTTGTTGAAAATGCAATACTGAAGATTGAAGATTAATTATTTTAGTTGGAAATTCATCTCTTTGTTGAAAAATTCACATATGTTGTTAAAAATTCGTTTCCTTTTTTTGGTTTAAAATTAATTTGATTTACAGTTTCGTTTTTTTTCGACCCACTCTACTAAACACCTGCAAATTTGAGCAATAATAATATATTATCACGAAAAAATTGCGTCGTAAGTGTCCTTTTATAATTAATTGATTAATAGAAGATGATACACGTATCATGATTAGAATAATTTAGTAATTACTGTCTAATTTGTATAAAAGCAGAAAATAGATTCAGACATTTACACTTGCAATAAGAAGAATTTTATTGAATAATAATCTACGTTCCGTGATTGATAGCATTGATTGTACTCAGCAATTGAATGAGATATGAGATTTTCCCTTCTTACATAATGAAATGAAGGAAATAATTCGAAATAATTTTGAAATCAAAATCTTTGTTGGTTTTAATATCAGTTAATACATCTTTCGCTTAGAATTCATCCTTTTTGGTTGAAAATTCAACTACTTCGTTGAAAATGATTCTTTTGTTAAAAAATTAATTTTTTTGTGATGATTTATTATTTCAAATGAATATTCATATATTTGGTTGAAAAAAATCGGAGTGTAAAATTTTATTTTTGTAAACTAATATTCAAAATGTTTTTGGACGCTTCCCCAAAGTAAAACCCAATAAAAAATTCAACTATTTTTGGTCAAAAGTTAATTATTTGGTTGAATATTCAACAATTTTGTTAAAAAGTCATCCTCTTTGGTTGAAAATTCAACTATCTACTTGAAAATTCATGTATTCTGTCGGTAATGCGTCTTTTTTGGTAGAAAATTTATCTTCTTGTTTGGAAATTCAGTTGTTGAAAATTAATTTTTTTATTTATAAATTTAACTAATCTAGTTGAATATTCCATAATTTTAGTTAAAAATTTATCTCTTTGGTTACAAATTATTTTTTCTCTGAAAGTTTATATATTCAATTTTTCATTCAAAATTTATGTATTTTGTTGAAAATTCGTCTTTTTTGGTAAAAAATTAATATTATTGGTTGAAAATTCATCATTTTGGTTGATAATTCAATTATTCTAGTTCAAGATTCGTCATTTTAGTTGACAATTCATATTTCTAGTTTAAAATTGAACTATTTCAGTTGAAAATTCATCACTGATTGAAAATTGAACTACTTTGTTGAAAAATTAATTTTTTGTTTGTTAAAATTCAATCTTTTTAACTGAAAATTGAACTGTTTTGTTAAAAAAAAATTTTTGATTGAAAATTAAGTAATTGAGTTGAAACTTCATCTCTGTGATTCAAAATTCGTATATTTTGTTGAAAATTCGTTTCCTTTTTTTAGTTTAACATTAATTTTTTTAGCTGAAAATGTAACAATTCAATTTTTGGTTGAAAATTTATCTTCATTAGTTGAAAAATGTAACTATCTGGTAGAAAATTCCTCTTTTCTGGTACAAAATTATTCTTCTTGGTTGAAAACTCAACTATTTGAAAACAAAATCGTCTATTTTTTGAAAGTGCAATATCGAAGATTCATCGTTTCAGTTAAATTTTTATCTCTGTGGCTGAAAAATGTTTTTAAATTGTTATTTTTTTAGCTGAAAATGTAAATTTTGTATTTTTGGGTGAAAATTGATCTTTTTTGGTTGAAAATTCATCTGTTTTGTTGAAAATTCGTCTTTTGTGTTAGAAAATTAATCTTTTTGGTTAATAATTCGTCTTTTATGGTAGAAAATTAATCGTCTTGGTTGAAAGTTGAAGTACTGGGTTAAAGATTAATCTTTTTTTTTTTAATGATGCAATATTGAAGTTTGACTATTCATCATTTTAGCTGAAAATGTATCTGCTTGGTTGAAAAATATTTTAAAATGCATCTTTTTCAACTGAAAATGTAAATATTCTATTTTTGGGTGAAAATTTATATTTTTAGTTGAAAATTCAACTGTCTGGTGGACAATTTGTCTTTTTTTTAGAAAGTTGATCTTCGTGGTTGAAAGTTCAACTATTGGGTTAAAAATTAATCTTTTTTTTTTTGAAGATGAAATACTGAAGTTTGACGATTCATCATTTTAGCTGAAAAATGAATCTTTTTCAACTGAAAATGTAAATATTCTATTTTTTGGTGAAAATTTATATTTTTAGTTGAAAATTCAACTATCTGTTTGAAAATTTGTCTTTTTTTAAATAGAAAATTGATCTTCGTGGTTGAAAAATTGAACTATTTGGTTAAAAATTCATCTATTTTGTAAAAATGCAATATTGAAAATGGAAGATTCGTCATTTTAGTTTAGAATTAATCTTTTTAGTTTAAAATTGAACTATTTCAGTCGAAAATTCATCACTGGTTGAAAATTGAACTACTTTGTTGAAAAATGTTTAAAAAAAAATTTTTTCTAAGTTGAAATCTTCTTGAAAATGTAAATATTCTATTTTTGGGCGAACATGTATCTTTTTTAGTTGAAAATTGACCTATCTGGTGGAAAATGTATTTTTTCTGGTAGAAAATTAATCTTTTTGGTTGAAAATTCAACTATATGGTTAAAAATTTATCTTTTTTTTTGAAGATGCAATATGGAAGATTGAAGATTCATAATGTTAGTTGAAAAATCATCTCTTTGGTTGAAAAATGTTTTCTAATTATTTTTTTTAGCTGAAACTGTAAATGTTTTATTTTTGGGTGAAAATTTATCTTTTTTAGTTGAAAATTCAACTCTTTTTGTTGAAAATTCGTCTTTTGTGTTAGAAAATTAATCTTTTTGGTTAAAAATGTATCTATTTGGTTAATAATTCGTCTTTTTTGGTATAAAATTAATCGTCTTGGTTGAAAGTTCAAGTACTGGGTTAAAGATTAATCTTTTTTTTAATGATGCAATATTGAAGTTTGACGATTCATCATTTTAGCTGAAAATGTATCTGCTTGGTTGAAAAATGTTTTAAGATGAGTCTTTTTCAACTAAAAATGTGAATATTCTATTTTTGGGTGACAATTTATATTTTTAATTGAAAATGCAACTATCTGGTAGACAATTTGTCTTTTTTTTTTTAGAAAAATTGATCTTCGTGGTTGAAAAATTCAGCTATTTGGTTAAAAATGCATCTATTTTGTTAAAAATGCAATATTGTAAATTGAAGATTCGTCATTTTAGTTGAACTATTTTGTTTAAATTTTTTGTAATGAAAATTAATTTAGTTGAAGCTTCATCTCTGTGGTTCAAAATTCATATATTTTGTTGACAATTCGTTTCCTTTTTTTGGTTTAACATTAATTTTGTTAGCTGAAAATGTAAAAATCCAATTTTTGGTTGAAAATTGATCTTTTTTAGTTGAGAAATTTGAAATTTGAAAATTTTTACTATGTGGTGGAAAATTTGCCTTTTCTGGTAGAAATCTTCTTGGTTGAAAATTCAACTATTTGAAAAAAATTCATCTATTTGTTGAAAGTGCAACATCGAAGATTCATCATTTTAGTTGAAAAATCATCTCTTTGGTTGAAAAATGTTTTAAAATTATTTTTTTAGCTGAAAATGTAAATGATTTATTTTTGGGTGAAAATTTATCTTTTCAGTTGAAAATTCAACTGTTTGGTTGAAAATTCGTATTTTGTGATAGAAAATTAATCTTTTTGGTTAAAAATTTATCTATTTGGTTAATAATTCGTCTTTTTTCGTAGAAAATTAATCTTCGTGGTTGCAAGTTCAACTATTGGGTAAGAATTAATCTTTTTTAGCTGAAAATGTATCTGCTTGGTTGAAAAATGTTTTGAAATTAATCTTTTTCAACTGAAAATGTAAATATTCTATTTTTGGTTGAAAATTTATCTTTTTTAGTTGAAAATTCAACTATTTTGTTGAAGATTCTTCTTTTGTTTTTAGAAAATTTAGCTATCTGGTTGAAAATTTCATCCTTTGTGGAAAAAGTTAATCTTCTTGGTTAAAAATTCAACTATTTGGTTAAAAATTAATCTGTTTTGTTAAAAATGCAATATTGAAAATTGAAGATTCGTCATCTTAGTTGAGAATTAATCTCTGTGGTTGAAAATCCAAATTATTTTGTTCAAAAGTCGTTTGTTTTAAATAATTTTTTAGCTGAAAATGTGAATATTTAATTTTTGCTTGAAAATTAATATTGTTTAGTTGAAAATCTAACTATCTGGTTGAAAATTCGTCTTTTGTCGTGCAAAATTAAGCTCATTGTTTTAAAATTAAACTATTTAGTTGAAAATTAATATGTTTAGTTGAAAATGGAACATTTTTATTTGAAAATGCAACATTTTTATTGGAAATATTAGTCCGAAATTTGAAAGATTTTAGGTCCTGTAATTTATATCACAGATCTGATAAATAATGATTTTCTCTTTTGATAACGTGATTATATTTGATAGTATATATTCCAAAATAGGAACAGCTAGATAACAACTTGATGCTTTCCCCCCTCGAAGTGATACTTCTACTTTAATCTTCAATAAAGAATGTGAATCAGTACCAGACCTTGAAGCTTCTTTCCCCTCCAGATTGCAAATCCCCTCTGCTGAACGAACATATATTCATTAGGGAGTTGTGGGAGTGTTTCCCACTTCTTTAGTGCAACTGAGTGTAACGGAACTTGGAAAAGTAGAACTAGTTGGTCCCATAGTCGCAGTCATAGTTGGTCACAGCTGTGGTGCAATTACATACTTTAAAGCAGACGTTTCCCAGACAATATCGAATTTTTATCAAAACTAGAAAGTGATAAGAAACTGCATGCTGATTGTGAGACATATGTTATTTTCATAGAATGTCTGATTCCGAAGTATCGCCTCGAAAGAAGAAAAGAAGTTTTTTAAATAAAATTGTCCACTCTTTCAGAAAAAAATTCAGAGACGAAGATAATGAAAAAGATCAATATCGTGCTAAATACAGAAATAAGGAAGGTGACATCAATTATTCACAAGAAGCCTCGAGTTCGAAAAGATCTGAAAATGCCACTGACTTGGATCAAGGAAAGAGAGAACCTACAAATACAAGAAATACAATCGATAACGAATCTGATAAAAATATGACACTTACGATTTCTGATGGGAATAAAAGTCCAGTTTCTACCCCTAAAGTGGGTCTTAAATCACATTTGAAAAAATTTGATGCTGAAGATAAATCTGGGAGTAAAACTAGAAAGTTTATTATAAAAGAGGCCAAGAGTGTCGATGATAGTAGCGATGATAGTGATTATTCTATAACAGATTCTGATGATTTTAGTGATGAATATGAGCGTTTGATAGATGTTGAAAAAGGAGAATATAATTTGAAAGAAGATTATTTCACGAAAGGGAAATATTTGTCATATTTCTTTTTGCAAATGGAAAAAATGAATTATAATCCTAACGATGTTTATGCTCTTATTCAGTATTATGACTCTGAGAATCCTAGAACTCCGGATGAAAAAGGTACCAAATTTCCAGTCTAGTGCAAAAACAAAAATGCAAAATTCTTCGTCTTTGGCGAATCTTTGAAGTCTTTGTGAAATCTTTTGAAATTTTTCTGAGACCTTTAATATTTCTGCGAAATCTTTTTTAAATCTAGATTTTTTTTTGAAATCCTTATGAATCTTTGAAATTTTTGTGAAATATGTGAAATTTTTCAAATATTTGTGAAATCTTTGTAAAATATTTTCAGAACAGAAAAAGGAAAAAAATTATTATTCAAGTATTTTGTTGACATTTCGTTTTTTTTTGTTTTAAAATAATTTTTCGGCTTAAAATGTGAACATTTAATTTTTGGTTGAAAATTAATCTTTTTAAGTTGAAAATTTAACTACCTGGTTGAAAATTCGTCTTTTGTGGTAGAAAATGTATCTTCTTGCTTGACAACACAATTATTTGGTTACAAATTCATCTATTTTGTTGAAAATGCAATATTGAAGATTTAAAATTTATCATTCTAGTTTTGAATTCGTCTGTGTGGTTAAAAATTGTTTTGAAATTCATTTTTTTACATGAAAATCGAAATATTCCATTTTTTGTTGAAAATGTGTCTTTTTTAAATTTAACTATCTGGTTGAAAATTCTTATTTTGTGTTAGAAAATTAATCTTCTTGATTAAAAATTCAACTATTTGCTGAATAATTCGTCTTTTTTAAAATTGTAATATCTTTGAAATCTTTGTGAAATCTTTTAATACTTTTTTTTTAATCTTTCTGAAATCTAGAAAATTTTTGTAATCTTTATGAACCTTCAAAATTTTTGTGAAATCATTGAAGTCTTTCAAATATTTGCGAAATTCTTGTAAAATATTTTCAAACCAGAAAATCTACGAAAAAAAAATTAAAATTAAAATATTTCGTTGAAAATTCATTTTTTTGTTTGTTTGAGATTAATCTTTTAGCTAAAAATGTAAACATTTAATTTTTGGTTGAAAATTAAACTTCTTTAGTTGAAAATTTAACTACCTGGTTGAAAATTTATCTTTTGTAGTAGAAAATTGTCCTTGTTTGTTGAAAACTCAACTATTTGGTTAAAAATTCATCTATTTTGTTGGAAATGCAGTATTGACGTTTGAAAATTCAACATTTTAGTTTAAAATCCATCTCTTTGGTTAAAAAATCTTTAAAGATTATTTTTTTAGCTGAGAATATAAATATTTCATGTTTGGTTGAAAATGTATCTTTTTTAGTTGAAAATTCAACTATTTGTTTGAAGATTCTTCTTTTGTTTCAGAAAATTTAACTATCTGGTTGAAAATTCACCTTTTGTGGAAAAAAAACTAATCTTCTTGGTTAAAAATTCAACTATTTGTTTAAAAATTCATCTATTTTGTTGAAAATTCATCCATTTTGTTGAAAATGCAATATTGAACATTGAAAATTCATAATTTTAGTTAAAAATTAATCTCTGTGGTTGAAAATCTATATATTTTGTCCAAAAAATTATTTTTTTTTTTGATTTACATTAATTTTTTAGCTTAAAATGTAAACATTCAATTTTTGGATGAAAATTAAACGTTTTTAGTTGAAAATTTAACTACCTGGTGTAAAATTCATCTTTTGTAGTAGGAAATTAATCTTCTTGGTTGGAAATTCAACTATATACTTAAAAATTTATCTATTTTGTTGAAAATGCAATATTGAAAATTAATCATTTTAGTTGAAAATTAATCTATTTGATTGAAAATGCGTTTTTTTTGGTTAAAAATCTTTTTTTTTCAGCTAAAAATGTAAGCATTTAATTTTTGGTTGAAAATTAATCTTTTTTATTTGAAAATTTAACTACCTGGTTGAAAATTTGACTTTTGTAGTAGAAAATTAATCTTCTTGGTTGTAAATTCAACTATTTGGTTAAAAATTCATCTTTGTTCAAAATTGTTTTGAAATTTTTTTTTTTAGCTGAAAATCTAAATATTCCATGTTTGGTCGAAAATTTTTCTTTTTTAGTTGAAAATTCAACTATTTTGTTGAAGATTCTTCTTTTTTGTTAGAAAATTTAGCTATCTGGTTGAAAATTCATCTTTTGTGGAAAAAGTTAATCTTCTTGGTAAAAAATTCAACTATTTGGTGAAAAATTCATCTATTTTGTTGAAAATGCATTATTGAACATTGAAAATTGCTCATTTTAGTTAAAAATTAATCTCTGTGGTTAAAAATCTATATATTTTGTCCAAAAAATTCGTTTTTTGTTTTCTTTTTTTGGTTTTACATTAACTTTTTAGCTTAAGATGTAAACATTCATTTTTTGGATGAAAATTAAACGTTTTTAGTTGAAAATTTAACTACCTGGTTGAAAATTCGTCTTTTGTAGTAGAAAATTAATGTTCTTGGTTGGAAATCCAACTATTTAGTTAAAAAGTTATCTATTTTTTTGAAAATGCAATATTGAAAATTCATAATTTTAGTTGGAAATTAATCTCTGTGGTTGAAAAATCATATATTTTATTAAAAATGCGTCTTTTTTTGTTTAAAATTATTTCTTTTAGCTGAAAATGTAAACATTTAATTTTTGGTTGAAAATGAATCTTTTTCAGTTGAAAATTTAACTACCTAGTTGAAAATTTAACTACCTGGTTGAAAATTTGTCTTTTGTAGTAGAAAATTAATCTTCCTGGTTCGAAATTCAACTATTTGGTTAAAAATTTATCTATTTTGTTAAAAATGCAATATTGAAAATTCATAATTTTAGTTGAAAATTAATATATTTGATTGAAATTGCGTTTTTTTTTGTTTAAAATCTTTTTTTTCAGCTAAAAATGTAAGAATTTAATTTTTGGTTGAAAATTAATCTTTTTCAGTTGAAAATTTAACTACCTAGTTGAAAATTGGAATACCTGGCTGAAAATTCGTCTTTTGTAGTAAAAAATTAATATTCTTGGTTGGAAATTCAACTATTTGGTTAAAAATTCATCTATTTTGTTGAGAATGCAATATTGAAGATTTATCATTTTAGTTGGAAATTCATCTCTGTCGTTGAAAATTGTTTTAAATTAATTTTTTTAAGCTGAAAATCTAAATATTCCATGTTGGGTTGAAAATTTATCTTTTTTAGTTGAAAATGCAACTATTTGGTTGAAGATTCTTTTTTTTTTGTGTTAGAAAATTTAAATATCTGTTTAAAAATATATCTTCTGTGAAAAAAAAATAAATCTTTTTGGTTAAAAATTCAACTATTTGGTTATAAATTCATCTATTTTGTTAAAAATTCATCTATTTCGTTGAAAATGCAATACTGAACATTGAGAATTCATCATTTTAGTTGGAAAATAATCTCTATGGTTGAAAATTCTTTTTTTTAGATTAATTTTTTAGCTTAAAATGTAAACATTTAATTTTTCGTTGAAAATTGTTCTTTTCAAGTTGAAAATTTAACTACATGATTGAAAATTCGTCTTTTGTAGTAGAAAATTTATCTTCTCACTTTCCTGTATTTTCATTTTAAATTCTTGTTACTGAGGGGTACTGATTTATTACTTTGGTTGATTTTTAAATATTTTTGTTTTAAATTCATTTGAATTTATTTTGTTTCATATGTTATTATTGTTTCAGTATCAATTATTTTAATAATGAAAGGATCAACAACAGTCGAAAAAAATGAAAAAACTTATTGAATCGAAAGTATTTACAATAAAACCTTATAAAAAAAGGAAGGGATGTGAGAATTATTTATTGTTTCTTAAATAAAGCTTTATAAAAACAAGAAATTTTTTGAATGTCTATTCTTTTATTGACAGTATTGGGTTCACTTGCAATGTGAATAATTTCCAGTTCATATATTCTGAACTTATTTGAAAATTAACTTTTTGTTGAAAATGAATATTTTCGGGTTGAAAATTTAACTGTTTCGTAGAAAATTCGCCTTTTTGGTTGAAACTTTAAAAGGCTTGTTGAAAACTGGATTTTTGGCTTTAAAATGTATCTTTTTTTATATAAATTTGACTTTTTTGGTTAAAAATGCAAATGTTTGGTTGAATATTAATTTTGTTGTTGTTGAAAATTCAATGAATTGGTTGAAAGTTGACCTTCTTTGTTAAAAATTAATTTGTTTGGTTGAAGAATAATCTCTTTGGTTGAAAATGTAACTACTTTATTGAAAATTTATTTATTCAGCTGATAATTCTTCTATTTGGTTGAAAATGAGTATTTTTTGGCAGAAAATTAGCGTTCTTGGGTAAAATGAATATTTTCGGGAGAGTTTTTGAAAAAATTATAATTAAGATCTGGAACAAAATATTTTCGAAAGGAATTACAGTTTCTACTTGGAATTTGGCTGAAAATAAACTTTTTTGTTCAAAATTCATATTTTCCGGTTAAAAACTTAACTTTTTTGTAGAAAATTCGTCTTTTCGGCTATAAAGTTCAACAATTTGGATGAAATTTTTTTTCTTGATTATAAAATCTTTTTTGGTTGAAAATTCAATTTTTTTTGTTGAAACTTCGTCTTTTTGGTGTGAAAATTCATTTCTTTTCGTAGAAATATAATATTTTCTGACTCGGAAAAGGGAATTTTTTAAGAGAATGTTTTTTTTGAATTGATTCAGCGAATTTTCCAAACGAATTCTAATTCTAATTGGATACCTGGGTTGAAAAAATAAATACAATGAAATATTATTCTGATTTTGAGTTGGAACAGGAAATTTTCCGAAGAAATGATATATAATTTTGAATTGAATCAGAGAATTTTCGAATAAAATTATTATTCAGATTAGAACAAGGCATTTTCCATAATAATTATAATTCTGACTTGACGGAGGAAATTGAGTCTTGAATCACATTCGAGAAAATTGGATGCTGTCATTTTTCTTTTTGCTAATGGAAAAAATTAAAATGCGGTTTAAAAAAATACAGAATTTCCACTCGAGTGCAAAAACAAGAATGCAAAATTCTTCGTCTTTAACGACTGCAATACTAGATTGTCTTGTAAAGTGAGAATATAATCATAATTTATTGTCAGTCCAATTGGCCTTGAATTAATGAAAATCTAAATTCAAGTCTTACACACTTGAATTGCATATATTTAAAGGAACAATTTATTTCAATGTTATGTAATTTTAGAGACAAGGGATTCATGAATTAAGATTGGTGATTAAGATTGAAAACGATTGTGAAACCAATCATTATTTCAAATAAGTGCAAAAAGAACTAATTTTGTTTACCAGGAAAAACCCGGGAATTTGATTCAGTGACCGGAATTTTTCACTTGATTGTACTAAAATGAATATTAAAAGTGTTTTGATATTTTATTACTCTCAGTTTGTTCAATCGGGAAACGCACAATGAAAAAATCTTTATATATATTATAAATCTTTATATAATATAATTCTCAATTTTAAAAGGGATTTAAAAAAAAAAATTTCGAGAAAAATGATAATTTTGTGTTGGGACATAAAATGTTCCGATGCAGTTATATGTAATACTGAATTGGATCGGAGAATTTACGAAAGTAAAATATAATTCAGATCTGGAATAAGGAATTTTCCAAAAAAATTATTATTCGGACTTGGAAGAGGAAAATTTTGAGAAGAATTATAATTCTGATTTAGAATAGGGAATTTTCCAAAAGAATTACAATTTTGACTTGGAACTGGGAATTTTCGAAAAGAGTTATGATACTGTGTTGGAACAGGGAATTTTTGAAAAAAATAATCATTTTGAGTTGGAACAGGAAATTTTCCGAAGCAGTTATATGTAATTCTGAATTGGATCTGAGAATTTACGTAAAAAATATAATTCAGATCTGGAACAAGTCTTTTGTGGAAGAAAATTAATATTCTTGGTTGAAAATTCAACTATTTGGTTAACAATTCATCTTTCATGAAAATGCAATATTGAAGACTGAAGATTCATCATTTTAGTTGAAAATTTAACTATTTGGTGGAAAATTCTCCTTTTGTGTTAAATTTAATTAATTAATTAATTAATTAAATTAATATTCTTGGTTGAAAATTCAATTGTTTGGTTAAAAAGTTATCTATTTTGTTGAAAATGCAACATTGAAGATTGAAGATACATCATTTTAGTTTAAAATTAATTTCTTTGGTTGCAAATCCAAATATTTTATTGAAAATTATTTTTTTAAATCATTTTTTGTATTGAAAAATTAACTATTTGGTTAATAATCCGTCTTTTTTTGGTTGAAACTTAATCTTCTTGGTTGAAAATTCAACTATTTAATAAAAAATTCATCTGTTTAGTTGAAAATGCAATATTGAAGACTGAAGAATCATGATTTTAGTTGAAAATTAATCTCTGTGGTTGAAAATTCATATATTTCGTTGAAAATGCATGTTTTTAAAAATTTGAAATTAATTTTTAGCTGAAAATGTAAACATTTAATTTTTGATTAAAAATTAATCTTTTTTAGTTGAAAATTTAACTATCTGGTGAAAAATTCTTCTTCTTTGTTAGAAAATTAATGTTCTTGGTTGAAAATTCAACTATTTATTTAAAAATCTATCTATTTTGTTGAAAATGCATGTTTTTTTATTTGAAATTAATTTTTAGCTGAAAATGTAAACATTTCATTTTTGATTAAAAATTAATCTTTTTTGTTGAAAATTGAACTATCTGGTGGAAAATTCTTCTTACTTGTTAGAAAATTAATCTTCTTTGTTAAAAATTCAACTATTTATTTAAAAATTGATCTATTTTGTTGAAAATTGAAAAATTAATGATTAATCATTTTAGTTGAAAATTAATATCTTTGGGTGAAAATTCAAATATGTTGTTGAAAATTCTTTTTTCTTTATTTAATTTTTTTAATTGAAAATTTAACTATTTGGTTAATAATCCGTCTTTTTTCAAAAAATAATAATTTTGCATTGGATCTAAGAAATTACGAAAAAATATAATTTAGACCTGGAATAAAGAGTTTTCCAAATGAATTATAATTCTGACTTGGAACACGACATTTTTTAGGGGAATTGAAGGATTGCAGTACAGAACTAGATAATTATCATTTTTTCGAAAATAGGTTTATTGCATACAAAATTCTTCAAAAATCAAATGTACGTTGTGCTAAAAGTATTCGTTCGAATTCTCATTTTTAATGGGTAATATTTTTTTTTCCTTCAACGTCGATATTTTTTTTAATTAGTATTGTTTATTATTCTTTTTTTTTGAAAAAAGAGATCATTTTCTACTTTTTGCAGGAGTTTCAGCGAAGAGTCACACTAAACTTGGATTTTCTAGGCATAGAATAATTTTTTTTGTATCAAACAATTGTTATTCTTATTCAGCGTCCCCATATCTCGGAAGCTAGTATTTATTTTTGTGAAAAAATGAACCTTCGATTTTGAATCGCATTCCGAAACTCAGTGTCTCGGAAGTTATTTTTTATGTTTTATTTAAACCGAAGATAACATTTTTTATCGCAATCCGCAGCCGAGCCTGTTCCAATTTGTGGTCAGTGTTACTTTTATATTGACAACTTCTACATATATTTCCTCAAAACTAGATAACTTTTTCTAATCAAACTTTGTTGTCCTCAATTCAACGCCACTTCCGCTCGAGAGTAGACTT
The DNA here is from genome assembly GCA_932195095.1 of Andricus curvator. Classification (NCBI taxonomy): domain Eukaryota; kingdom Metazoa; phylum Arthropoda; class Insecta; order Hymenoptera; family Cynipidae; genus Andricus; species Andricus curvator. Next base: position 271,359 of record CAKNYM010051845.1, on the reverse strand, counting down.
TTATTTTATATTTATATGCTAATTTAGATTTTACAAAATGTTTTTTCGCTCTCCTGAAAAATTCCGATTTTGATGGTTATCTAATTCTGTTCTGCCACCCTTTAATCATAATTCGGATTTGGAATGGTAAATTTTCCAAAAGAATTACAATTTAGACTTGGAACTTTTTTGATAATTAATTTTTTTGTTGAAAGTTAATATTTTCGGTTTGCAAGTTTAACTGTTTTGTAGAAAATTCGACTTTTCAGCTTGAATATTCAACAATTTGGTTGGCATTTTATTTTCTTTCTTGACTGAAAAATCGTTTGTGGTTTAAAATTCAACTTTTGTTGCAAATTCGTCTTTTTGGTTTAAAAATTCATCTCTTTTGGTTGAAAATTCATCTCTTGGTAGAAATTTCATCTTCTTAATTTAAAAATGTAACTGTTTGCTTGAAAATTAATTTTTATTGTTTTTATTTTTGAGAAAAATGCTAATTTTTAGTTGGAACAGGAATTTTGAATTGGGTAAGAGAATTTACGAATATACGATACGATACATATCATTCAGATCTGGAACAAGGAATTTTCCAAAAGAATTATAGTTCTGACTTGGAAGACGAAATTTTCGAGAAGAATTATAATTTTGACCTAGAATTTGGTTGAAAATTAACTTTTTTGTCCAAAAGTTTAACATTTACAATTTTTCAGTTTAAGGGCATTTAATTTGGTTGAAAATTCGTTATTTTTCGGTTGAAATTTTTTTTTTTTACCTGAAAATTTACCCATTCCATTTCCAATTGAATATTTATCATTTTGGTCGAAAATTCAACTATTTTGTCAAAAATTCGTTTTTCATAGAAAATTAATTTAAATGTAAATAAATTTGTATGTAAAAAATTTATTTAATTCCGAGAAGATCGACCGAGAATTTTAAAATTAAAATTTAATGGCTTTTCAAAATCGGCTTTGGATAGCGTTTAAAAATGGAATTTTCAATTACCTACGAAAATAAAAACTTGCTCTGAGGTATGGGGATTTTGAATTAAGATAAAAAACGTTTGATTCAAAGAAATGATTCTGTTCCGAGAAAATCAAATTTGAATTTCACGATATGACAGTATGCAGACATTTTTTCTCCTAAAAATCGGAAAAAAAATAAAATACTTTCTTTTGTCATTAAATGATGATGATTTCAAGAAATATCAATGTTTAAAGGTTGAAAAAAGTTATTACTACGTTAAAATTGTAACTAAATCGTAGCTAACCTTTTAAATCATTTTGTTTAAACTATAGTATCAAAAAATCATATTTTTTTTCTTACAATAAACCCATTTTCGATAAAAATGGTGGTTATCTAGTTCTGTACTGCAACCTTCCAATTTTTCAACCAAAGAAATGAATTTTCAACCAAAAATAGAATAGTTACATTTTCAGAAAAAAATTATTTTCAACCAAATAAAATAAATTGAGGTAGTTCAATTTTCAAGCAAACAGATTAATTTTTAACCAAAAACAGAATAGTTAAATTTCCAGTAAGAAATTAATTTGCAATCAAAGATAACAAATTTTGAACGAAATAATTAAATTTTCAAAGAAACAGATAAATTTTCAACCCAAAAATAAACTTTTAACCAAACAGTTAAATTTGCAATTCAAAAGATTAATTTTCGAGTTTTCAACGAAAAAAAGATTAATTTTCAACAAAATAGTTCACTTGTCAACCAAGAAATTAATTTTTAATTAAAAAGACGAAGATTCAACTCATGAGATTACTTTTCAACCAAAACAGATTAATTCTCAACCAAAAAGGTGCATTTTCAACTAAAAAACATCAGTTTGAATTAAAAATATCAGTTTTCAATCAAAAATGGAGGTTACATTTGTGTTAAAAAAAATTTAACCAAAAAAAGAAGAATTTTCAATAAAATATTTAAATTTTCAACCAAAGAAATGAATTTTCAACTAAATTTATGAATCTTTAATAAAACAAATGAATTTTCAACAAAACAGTTCATTTTCAACTGAATAGTTTAATTTACTAAGAAAAAAGACGAATTTTCTACAAAACAGAATTTTTTAAACTAAAAATTTCACTATTCCATTTTTGATTGTAAGTCTATTCATCTTTTTGGTTGAAAATTCGTCTTTTTCGGTAGAAAATTAATTTTCTTGGTTAAGAATTTATGTTTTTGGTTGAAAATTCAACTATTTGGTAAAAACAATCATTTTTGTGAAAAATGTAATCATTGTGTTGAAATTTTTAATTTTTTTCGTTATAAAACGATTTTTTAACTGGGAACTTCACTACTCCATTTTTGATTGTAAATTCATTTACTTAAAAATTAATATATTTGTAGAAAATTCAACAGTTTTGTTAAAAAGTCGTGTTTTTGGTTTAAGATTTATTATTTTAGTTGAAAATTCATCTATTTGGGTGAAAATTGAACTATCTCGTTGAAAATTTGTTCTTTTTTGGTAAGAAATTAATTTTTTTAATTTAAAATTTAAATATTCCATTTTTTGTTAAAAATTGATCTTTTATATTTGAAAAGTGAAGTATTTGGTTGAAAATTCATGTATTTTGTTGAAAATTCGTTTTTTCGGTAGAAAATTAATTTTCGTGGTTAAAAATTCATGTTTTTGGTTGGCAATTCAACTATTTGGTTGAAACTTAATATACTTTGTTGAAAATTAAATAATTTAATCAAACAGTATCCTTTTTGGTTGAAAATTCGCCTTTTTTGGTTGAATTCAACTGTTTTTGATTTTAAATTAAAATCTTTTTTGGTTGAAATATCAGCTATTACATTTTTTGTTGAGAAATCATCTCTTTTGGTTAAAAATTAATTTCTTTGTAGAAAATTCAACAATTTTGAAGTTATCTTTTTGACTTGAGATTCATCATTTTAGTTGAAAATTTATCACTTTAGTTGAAAATTCAACTACTTTGTTGAAAACTCATCTATTTTGTTGAAAAATCGTCTTTTTCAGTAGAAAATTAACCTTCTTCGTTGATAATTCATGTTTTTGGTTGAAAATTGAACTATATGATTAAAAGTTCACATATATTTTTAAAAATTGAAGAATTTTGTTAAAAAGTAATCCTTTTTGGTTGAAAATTCGCGTAAGTAATGTTAGGTAATCCAGAGTAATTCTGTATTTAGAGGTAATACAGTGGAATTCGATATAATCCGGAGAAATCCACCTCCGCTGGACTGCATTTTTAGGAGTTGTTTCGCTCTCGGGTGGCCCCTAAGAGCAGTCATCGGGCAAACTAAAGGTCCTGGGCTCAAATCCCAGCAGAGTTAAAAGGCGTTCCTTTTTTTATAGAAAATTTTATTTAATTTCTATCTCTTTTTTATGATAATAATAATGAAAATGAAAATAAGAATCGTGTCTTTCTTGTAATTTCAGATAACTCATCATCTGGCTCAACTTCTCCAAACATCCCAGCTAATCTCAGAAAGAAAATTCTACACCGAAGATCGGTTGACAATTTGGTTGTGAAATCTCCCACTAATTCGATGAGACATTCTAGTCCAGAATCAATTAAAAGTGCTCCGCTTCAACATAAGCCGAGATCTACTTCACACGACGCTTTAACAGGATCTAAAGCTCGTCGTCTAACTCAAAATGATGGAGCTTCCATGGATAGTCTCGCAAAACAGGCTTTGTTGGCTGCTCAAGTTCTCAACTTGATTCCAACTCAAAAAGCCAGAGAAAGGTTTGTAAAGAATTTTTAAATGGCCTAGACCTTTAAAAATAATATATCGGACTTCGAAGACCTTACATGACTATTAACAAAATTATACAAGTAACTTTCTTACCATTTGCAATAAAAATAGTCGTCTAGAATATTCCCGAAACTTCTGACACTGACAACATATTTTTCTACACGAAATTCTCCTAATTGCGATATCTTTTGCAGTTGTTAAGGCCACTGGAGCTTACCAGTTTCTTTAGTAATATGCGATTTATGATTTCCTTCAAAGACATCAATTTTTTTTATTTATTTTAGTTTTGAGGATGTTCTTCATACTTGTATTCAGTTTGCTCAACATTCTTTGCAAGTCTTCGATTGACTCTTCCATAACAACCTTATCATCTGCGAACGCTAACCCACGCACCCTCACTGTCCCGAAATCCACACCTTCTTCGTCCAAGAGGGCCATTCTTAGACATTTGTCCATGTGAATAAATAATGTGGAAAACATTTTTAAAAATACCGTTTTCAGCATGAATTTTACATAAACCTGCTGAATGTAATTCAAAAGTTATTGGTTGCATATTATTCCTAGAAATTTCCTAAAGAGTGACCAAACTTTGCTTTATAAAAAATTAATAACAAGTACTTCTTTTTTCCATTTTTTGAAAACCGAGCTGTGTAATGGAAAATTAACTTGATTTTTGTAATTTAGAAATTTAGGATGGAACTTAATAAAAACGGAAGATGGCGTTTTATTAGGTTCTATCCTAAATTTCTAAATTATAAATTTTCCCAGACATGAAAAAGAAATTTTTATTCTTCTTACTAATTGATTTTTGAACCACATTTTCCAGTTTTTTATCCTAATATTTTAAAAGTTTTGAAGTAATGCGAACTGATAAGAAAATCCAAATATTTTTGATTGAATGTTCATTATTCTCTGTTGAAAATTCTACTATAAAATCTTTGGTTTAGAATTCATTTTTGTTATTAAAACTTTTATTATTAGGTTCAAAATTTAATTCTTTTGTTGAGAATTCAACAATTTTGTTAAAAATTCACCTTTTTGGTTAAAAATTTAATTGTTTGGTTGAAAATTCGTCTTTTTGGCTTGCAAATCAATCATTTGATTAGCATTATTGTTTGTTTTTTTACTCTGAATTTTTTGTTGTCAAATGAAAATTCGTCTTTTTGGCTTAAAACTTTTAACCGAAAAAAATGTATTCTTAGCCACAAATTTTATAGTAGACTTTTCAACAGAGAATAATGAACTTTCAACGAAATTACTTCAATACTTTTAAAATATTAGGATAGAAAACTGGACATTTTGGGTAAAAAAAGAAGTTAATTTTCCATTACACAGCTTGATTTTCGAATAAATGGAAAAAAGAAGTACTTGTTATTCACTTTTTGTAAAGTAAAGTTTGGTGCCCTGAACATGCTTAAACAAATGCAGAGGAGCAGTTTGATGTAAAATTCATGCTAAAACCGGTATTTTCCAAATGTTTTCTAAATTAATTATTCACATGGACAAATGTCTAAGAATGGCCCTCTTCGACTAAGACGGTGTGGATCTCGGGACAGTGAGGGTGCGTGGGTTAGCGTTCGCAGATGAAAATGTTGTTACGGCAGAGTCAATCGAGGACTTGCAAAGAATGTTTGGCAAACTGAATATTCTAGACGATTATTTTTATTGCAAACTATAAATTATAGTATAATTTTTTTAATAAGGGGGCTAGGCCCTTTGTGAAATAGAGTTGTTGCAGGGTGTCTAGCGTCTTGGAAAACCTGAAAAAGTCCTTGAATTTTGCTCATTGTCCTGGAATTTTTATTCGTTTAAAGAAAAAATACTTTTTCAAACTTCTCTGCTAAACGAAAAAATGCTGCCTTTTTAACAAGAGATTGTTCATTTTATCATGGTGAAAATCGCAATGACCGTAGATCAGAGAAAACCTGGAACCTGGGCCTGAACCTCCTGAAAAAAGGAGATTTTGGGGGCGTATGAGAAATTTCGCTTGTGACACTTTTTTTAGTTCAACTAGACCTATCATTTCTACTATGTACGTTTCGTGAAAAGTATTTTTTCACTGTAAAAAAAAGGTACCTGGAAAAATGTATTTTTTTTGTCCTGGAAAACTTGGAAAGTCTTGAAATTTTGTTTAGTTGCTTCGTCCTGACGATTATACTTTTAGTTAAGAATTTTATTATTTGTTTGCAAATTCAACAGTTTTTATTTAAAAGTCATACTTTTTATTTGAAATATCTACTATTTGATTATTCGTTGAGAATTCTTCTTTTTTGATAGAAAATTCCATTATTTGAGTGAAGGTTGAACCACTTTATTGAAAAATCCTTTTTTTTGTTGTTGAAAATTCATCATTTTAGTTGAAAATTGAACTATTCCAGTTGAAGATTCATCATTTTTGTTGAAAATTCATCTCGTTGGTTGAAAATCTAACCACTTTGTTAAAATTGAATTTTTTTCCGTTAAAAAATTAATTTTTTAAACTAAAAATTCATTATTTTTGTTTGAGGGTTCATCTCTTTGATTGAAAATTTAACTATTTTGTTAAAAATTCGTTTTTTTATTTAATATTAATTTTTTACCTGAAAATCTAACCGTATGTTAGTTAAAAATTCGTCCTTATTGGTAGAAAACTAATCTTATTGGTGAAATTTTCCTCTTTTTTGGTTAAAACTACAACTGTTTGGTTGAAGTTGAAAATAAACTTTTTTGTTGAAAATTCACATTTTCGGACTGAAAATGCAACTGTTTTACAAAAAATTTGTCTTTTGACTTGAAAGTTCAAAAATTTGAAAATTCTTTTATTTTTTTTTTTTTTTAAGATCCATCATTTTAATTGAACATTCATCTCTTTGTTTGAAAAGTAAATTATTTGTTTGAAAATTCATGTTTGCGGGTTGAAAATTGATCTGTGTAGAAAATTTGTCTTTTTTAGTTAAAAGTTGACCTACTTTATTATAAATTCATTTTCTTGGTTGCAGAATAGCAGATTCATAATTTTTGTTGAAAAATCATCTCTGGTTGAAAATTCAACTATTTTGTTGAAAATTAATTTTTTTTAAATTCAATTCAGGTCGATAATACGTTTTTTGTTTGTTTGTTGAAATATCAACAATTAAATTTTTCGTTGAGAATTCATCGTTTTGTTGAAAATTCGTCTGTTTGGACAGATTCGTCCTTTTGGATTTAAAATTCACCTTCTTTGTTAAGAATTAAACTGTCTTATGAAAAATCCAATTATTTCGTTGGAAATGCAACTGTTTTTGGTTGAAGTTCAATCTTTTTTGTTTTAAATTCAATCATCTGGTTGAAAATTCATCTTTGTAGGTTGAAAATGCAACAATTCGGTTAAAAATTCAACTTATTTGTTAAAAATTTGATTATTTTATGGAAAATTAAATTAAATTTAGCTTAAAATTCAATTTTGGTCTTTTTGGACCCCCCCCCCCCTTCTCCGAAAGTAAAGTAGCCATTGGCTAACATATTTAATTCAACATGAAACACTTTAGATTCCTAAGGTTTCAAGCCGGAATGTATTGCATTTTCAACAACATAGTTGAATTTTCAACAAAAAAGATTTTCTACTAAAAAAGATGAATTTTCAACACAAAAAGATGACTTTTCAAACAAATAAAATAATTATCAACCAAACAGTTGCATTAACAAACAAATAGATAAACTTTCCAGTAAAAGAGGCGATGTTTCCAAAAAATAGTTAAAAATTTAACCAAATAGTAAAATTTTCAAGCCAAAAAGAAGAATTTTTTCGAAGACAATTGAATTTTTAACGGAAAAAGTTACTTTTCAACCAAGAAAGATAAATTTTCAACCATAAAGGATGACTTTTCTACCATAAAAGTTGAATTTTTAATCCAAAAGGATGAATTTGTAACAGCATAGTTGAATTTTCGACCAAAAATGATGACTTCAACAAAATAGTTAAATTTTTCAAAAATAATTAGATTTTTAACAAAATAGTTAAATTTCTAACCAAATAGTTGAATTTTCAGCAACCAATTATGAATTTTTAAGCAAATTGTCGAATATTCAAACAAAAAGAATAAATTTCAATCAAATATTTGAATTTTCCAGACAAAAAGACCAATTTTTTAGAAGACTGTTGAATTTTCACCATAAAAGTTCATTTTCAACCAAGAAAGATAACTGTTCTACCATGAAAGATGAATTTTCAACAAAATAGTAAAGTTCTTAAGCTAGAAAGTCGAATGTTTTAGAAAAAAGTGGACTTTTAAATCAGAAAAGATGAATTTTTAACAAAAAAGATAATTTTCAATCAAGAAAGATGAATTTTGAACCAAATAGTTGAACTTTTAATCAACACGAATAATTTTCTACGCAAAAAGACGATTTTTAACAAAATATATGAATTTTCTACCAAATAGTTGATTTTTCAATCAAAAAGTTGAATTTTCAACAAACAAAAAGATGGCTTTTTACAAAATACATGAATTTTCTACCAAATAGTTTAATTTTTCACTTATACAATATACAGGATAAAGTTTCAACAAATAATAGAATAGTTAAATTTTGAGATAAAAACTCTGATAAAAAAAAATAACTTTGAACAAAAAAAAAACGAATTTTTGACTAAGAAGATTTATGTTTTATCAAAAAAGAGGAATTTCCAACTTATCCAATATACAGGATAAGCTTTAAACCAGAAATAGAATAGTTAAATTTTCAGATGAAAACTTTGATAACAAAATAACTGCTATCAAAAATGACGAAATTTGTACAAAATACATGCATTTTTTTTAAATATTCAATTTTAAAGCCAAAAAGTATTAATTATCTACAAAAAAGTTGAATTTTCAACCCAAAAATATTATTTTTCAACCAAAAAGTTTTATTTTGAACCAAATAGTTTAATTTTCTACCAAATTGTTGAATTTTCTATCCAAAAAAGATGAATTTGATGAACGATAATTATGAATCCTCAATAAAAAAAATTGCTTTACAAAGTAGTTGAACTTTAAGTCAAATAATCGACTTTTCAACCAAAAAAGATGAATTCTCAACGAAGCATATAACAGTTTATATTTTAACCAAACAGTTTGGTTGAAAAATATTTTCTTTGGAGGAAAATTAATTTTTTCTACTTAAAATTTAACTATTCCATTTTTGGTTGAAAACTGATCTTTTTTAGTTCAAAATTCAACTATTTGGTTGAAAACTCATCTACCTTGTTGAAAAATCCAATATATTTATTTGAAAATTCAGGAATTTGAAGCGGTTCAAATTGAATTTAATATAGTACCCACACTAATTTTACCTAAATATGCACTGAGTTTTAAGCACAAGAAGATAAAATAAAAGTGTATTTGAATTATTATTGAAATTCGTGGACTTTAGAGACAAATTCAAGAAATATTTAATTACGTTTTTAGTATTATTCGTCTTTTTGACTTTAAAATTCAACAGTTTGGCTGATTTTTTTTCTTTGCTGACCGAAAAATCTTTCTTGGCTGTAAATTCATTCTTTTTTGGTAAAAATTGCCACTCTTTGTCTAAAAATTAATCTATTTTGGTTGAGGATTCAACTATTTTGTTGAAAAACTATCTTTTTTGGTTAAATTTAAATGTTTTTTATTTAAAATTTCAATATATTTTGGTTGAAAATTCAACTGCTGGGTTGTAAGTTGAACTATTTTGTTGAAAATTAATCTTTTTGGTTAAAAATGGAACTACTTTCTTAAAAATTAATTTTTTTGGTTGAAAATTCATAATTTTAGTTGAAAATTCATCCTTTTAGTTGAAAAAGTAACTTTTTTTTTTAATTCGTTTTTTTTGGGGGGGTTGGGGGGGTTTGAAAGTGATTTTTCTTAGCTGAAAATATAAATATTCCTTTTTTGGTTGAAAGTTCAACTATTTAGTTGAAAATTCATGTATTCTGTCGGTAATTCGTCTTTTTGGTAGAAAATGTATCTTCTTGTTTGGAAATTCAGTTGTTGGAAATTGATTTTTTTATTTATAAATTCAACTAATCTAGTTGAATATTCCATAATATTAGTTGAAAATTTATCTCTTTGGTTAAAAATGATTTTTTTCTCTGAAAATTTATGTATTCAATTTTTCATTTTAAATTTATGTATTTTGTTGAAAATTCGTCTTTTTTGGTAGAAAATTAATATTGTTGGTTGAAAATTCATCATTTGGGTTAATAATTCAATTATTCTAGTTCTAGTTGAAGCTTCATCTTTGTGGTTCAAAATTAATATATTTTGTTGAAAATTCGTTTCCTTTTTTGCTTTAACTTTAATTTTTTAAACTGAAAATGTAAAAATTCAATTTTTGGTTGAAAATTTATCTTTTTTAGTTGAAAAATTTAACTATCTGGTAGAAAATTCGTCTTTTCTGGTACAAAATTATTCTTTTTGGTTGAAAACTCAACTATTTGAAAAAAATCATCTATTTTTTGAAAGTGCAATATCGATGATTGAATATTCATCGTTTTAGTTAAATTTTCATCTCTGTGACTGAAAAATGTTTTAAAATTATTATTTTCTTGTAGTTGAAAATGTAAGTATTCTATTTTTGCGTAAAAAAGGATCATTTTTAGTTGAAAATTTACCTATCTGGTGAAAAATTTATCTTTTCTGGTAGATAATTAACCTTCTTGGTTGAAAATTCAACTATATGGTTAAAAATTCACCTTTTTTTCTGAAGATGCAATATTGAAGATTGAAGATTCATCATTTTAGTTGAAAAATCGTCTCTTTGGTTGAAAATGTTTTAAAATTATTTTTTTTTTAGCTGAAAATGTAAATGTTTTATTTTTGGGTGAAAATTGATCTTTTTTAGTTGAAAATTCAACTGTTTTGTTGAAAATTCGTCTTTTGTGTTAGAAAATTAATTTTTTTGGATAAAAATTCATCTATTTGGTTAATAATTCATCTTTTTTGGTAGAAAATTAATCGTCTTGGCTGAAAGTTCAACTATTGGGTTAAAAATTAATTTTTTTTTTTTGAAGATGCAATATTGAAGTTTGACAATTCATCATTTTAGCTGAAAATGTATGTTTGGTTGAAAAATGTTTTTAAAAAAATCTTGTAATATAATTTGTCAAAGCTTTCTAAATTAAACATATTAATTGAATCCCTAAAAATGAAAAAAAAAAAAACATTATTTATAATAAACTCGCGAAACTGTATATATATTCCGAGTCGATTAAAAAAAAAACTTGAGATACTTAGAAAAAACCTAGAATTGTCAGGGAATTGTTTTCCAGGATTTGAGTAGACACCCTGGAATTAAAATATTTGATTATATTAAATCTCCTTTTTTTGTGCAGGAATTATCTACATGGAAGAGTCGCAGCCAATTCTCTTTTAGGGCCTGTGGAATTGGAAAAGGTTCTACCGAATAGGGAAATAAAAATTTTTATTGGCACCTGGAACATGAATGGCCAGACCCCGCCGAAGGAATTGAACGATTTCATGTTACCACCGGATATCGAAACGGTTCCGGATATGCTTGTGATTGGAACTCAGGAATCTTGTTCAGAAAAAAGCGAATGGGAAGCTGCTTTGCAGGAAACTTTGGGTCCATCGCACGTTTTATTAACAAGTGCAGGTCTTGGAACACTGCACCTAGCTCTTTTCCTCCGAAGAGACTTAATTTGGTTTTGCTCGATTCCGGAAGAGGATAGCTTTTCAACAAGGACCGGAAGCGCCTTTCGAACCAAAGGGGCCGTTGCTCTAGCTTTGATTATTTTTGGGACCAGTTTCCTTTTTGTTACTTCACATTTAACCGCCCATCAGGATAAAGTCAAGGAAAGGATTCACGATATTAAGAGGATCGTTCGAAATCTTGACCTGCCGAAGGATCTTCCTACCAGGCACAAGAGTAAAGGTATTCTATTATTGTTTTATGTATTTTTATCAATTTTGTTCAAGGGTGAATTGAAATCAGGGCCTAAAATTGATCTAATTTCGGACTACATACCATTTGTATGTAGACTCCTACCCCCTAATTACAAGAAGCTCTAAAAACAGGGGAACTTTGGATAGGGAAATAAATTCTTTAAAAAAAAATGAATGTAAATACTATGTTTAATTAAATTTAAATCGCTTTCAATTCCTAATATTTCAAGTAAAAATATTTCATTTTCAACAAAAAAGGTCAATTTTGAATAAAATAGAGGATTTCTCAATTAAAAATTAATTTTCTACCATGAAGACTGCTTTATACGGAAAAATAACGAATTTTCAACAAAACATATGAATTTTCAACCAAATTGTTAAATTTTTAGTTAATAAAGTTAATTTTCTACCAAATAAGAAGTTTTAACAAAATACATAAATTTTAAACCAAAGAATTACATTTTCAGTAAAAAAACTAAATTTCAACAAACAAACAAAAAATAATTTTCAACAAAATAGTTAAATTTTCAGCCAAATAGTCCAATTTTCAGTTAAGAAAGTTAATTTTTTCATAAAAAAGACGAATTTTTTAACAAAATACATCATTCTTAAATCAAATAGTTAAATTTTTAGTAAAAAAATGTCTACCATAAAGATTGATTTTCTAACATAAATACCAATTTTATATGAGATACATAAATTGTTTACCAAATAGTTGAATTTTCAGTTAATAGTGTTAATTTTCTATCAAAAAAGACGAATTTTCCATAAAATAGGTACATCAATTTGCAACCAAATAGTTAAATTTTCAACCAAATAGTCGAATTTTTAGTTAATTTTCTACCAGATAAGAAGTTTTAACAAAATACATAAAATTTAAATCAATGAATTAAATTTGCAGTAAAAAAATTAATCTTCAACCAAAAAAATAATAATTTTCAACAAAATAGTTAAATTTTTTACCAAGTAGTCCAATTTTCGGTTAATAAAGTTAATTTTTTCATAAAAAAGACGAATTTTTTAACAAAATACATAGTTCTTAAACCAAATAGTTAAATTTTTAGCAAAAAAATGTCTACCATAAAGATTTATTTTCTACGATAAAGACCAATTTTAAATGAAATACATAAATTGTCTACCAAATAGTTGAATTTTCAGGTAATGAAGTTAATTCCTTATAACAAAAAGGAATTTTCAACAAAGACATACATTTTAAACCAAATACTAAAATTTTTAGCAAAAAAAAATCATTTTCAACGAAAAAAAATTTGTTTTCAACAAAATAACTGTATTTCCAACCAAATTGTCGAATTTTCAGTTATTAAAGTTAATTTTTTATAAAAAAAGACGAATTTTTTAACAAAATACATCATTCTTAAACCAAATAGTTGAATTTTCAATAAAAAAAAGTCTACCGTAAAGATTGATTTTCTACAATAAAGACTAATTTTAAACAAAGTACATCAATTTTTTACCAAATAGTTGAATTTTCAGTTAATGAAGTTAATTCTTTATAAAAGCAACGAATTTTCAGTTAATAAAGTTAATCTTTTCATAAAAAAGACGAATTTTTTAACAAAGTACATAATTCTTAAACCAAATAGTTAAATTTTTAGTAAAAAAAATGTCTACCCTAACGATTGTTTTTCTACCATAAAGACCAATTTTAAATGAAATACTTAAATTGTCTACCAAGTAGTTGAATTTTCAGGTAATGTAGTTAATTTTCTATAAAAAAAAGACAAATTTTCAATAAAATACATCAATTTTAAACCAAATAGTTCAATTTTCAGTAAAAAACATTTACAATTAAAAAAAATTTGATTTCAACAAAATAGTCAAATTTTCAGTTAATAAAGTTCATTTTTCATTAAAAAAATTAATTTTTTAGCAAAATATATCATTCCTAAACCAAATAGTTGAATTTTCAGTAAAAAAAGGTCTACCGTAAAGATTGATTTTCTACAATAAAGACTAATTTTAAAGAAATGAAGGTAATTCTTTATAAAAAGAACGAATTTTCAGTTAATAAAGTTAATTCTCTATCAAAAAAGACGAATTTTCAACAAAATGTTTGTAATTTTGAACCAAATACTTAAATTTTCAGCAAAAAAAGAATCAGTTTCAAAGTTAAAAAAAAAGAACAATTTCCAACAAAATAGTTTGGTAATATTTGTGAAATTATTGAAGTCATTGAAGTCTTTGTGAAATCTTTTAAATCTATCCTAAATATCTAGATCTTTGCGAAATATTTTAAATCTTTGGGAAATTACTGAAATCTATCTGATATCTTTGGAAATCTTTGCAAAATATTTGAAATATTTGGTACTATTTGTGAAATTATTGAAATCTTTGGGAAATCATTGAAATCTTTATGCATTCTTTGAAATCTATCTGAAATTTTTATGAAATTTTTTTAATCTATCCGACATCTTTGCGAAATATTTGAAAATTTTGTGAAATCTTTCTGATATCTTTTAAAAATTTTGCAAAGTATTTGAAGTATTTGGTAATATTTGTGAAAGTATTGAAATCTTTGGGAAATCATGGAAGTCTTTGTAAATTTTTTTAATCTATCCGAAAACTTTAAAATCTTTATGAAATCTTTTGGAAATCGTTGAAATCTTTATGCAATCTTTGAAATCTATCTGAAACCTTTGCGAAATATTTGAAATCTTTGAGAAATCTTCAGAATCTTTGGAAAATCATTAAAATCTTTGTAAAATCTTTCTGAAATCTTTATATATCTTTGCGAAATATTAAATATATTTTTGAAATGTCTGATAATATTTGTGAATAATAATAATAATAATAAAAATAATTAATAATATTTATTAAATTATTGAAATCTTTGCGAAATCTTTGTGAAATCTTTGGGAAATCATTGAAGTATTTGTGAAATCTTTTTAATCTATCCGAAATCTTTAAAATCTTTATGAAATTTTTTGGAAATCGTTGAAATCTTTGAAATCTATCTGAAATCTTTGTGAAATCTTCAGAATCTTTGGAAAATCATTAAAACCTTTGTAAAATATTTCTGAAATCTCTATATATCTTTGCGAAATATTTAAAATATTTTTTAAATATCTGATAATATTTGTGAAATTTTTGTAGTCTTTGGAAAATTATTGAAATCTTTGTACACTCTTGGAAATCTATCTGAAATCTATCTGAAATATTTGCGAAATATTTTTAAAATATTTAATAATATTGATTAAATTATTTAAGTCTTTGTGAAATCTTTGGAAATCTTTGCGGAAAATTAACAATATTTCTGAAATATTTGGTAATAATTGAGAAATTTGTGAAATCTTTGTAGAATCATTGAAATCTTTGCGAAATCTTTGGGACATTATTGAAGTCTTCGTGCAATCTTTGGAATCTAACGGAAATCTTTGTGAAATCTTTGGAAATCTTTGCGGAACTTTCAAAATTTTTGTAAAATCTTTGGGAAATTATTAAAATCTTTGTGCAATCTTTGAAATCTTTACGAAATTTTGGAAATATTAAAAATATTTTTGAAATATTTGGTAATATTTGTGAAATTTGTCAAATCTTTGGAAAATCATTGAAATTTTTGTGAAATCTTTGGCAATATGAATTTTATGTTTATTATTTACTATTTATTGTTTATTTATTATTTATATAATTTTTAAATATTATTTTTATTTACCTTAACTATAACCTATTTTTTTAAATTAAGTTTTTTTCGAATATCATCTTAATTATTTTTATTTTTAAATTATAAGATTAGGTAAGTGAAAAAATTAACTTTTTAGGTAACTTGAAGTAACTTTATTTAGTAAATGTAACTAGTTACACAAAGAAGTAACTTTCCCAACACAGACTGTTACATTGGCATGCCAGAACAAGAGACACAAAGTGAATGAATGAATTCGAAGATTATTATTAATAATTAGTTATGTTATTCAATTAAAACTTGATATAAATTAAATTAATTATTTTCAGACGTGACGCAGAATTTTGACTGCGTCTTTTGGTGTGGCGATTTGAACTTCCGACTTTCCCAGCCGCGAGAAGAAGTGATTCAGTGGATCACAGATACCAGATTTCCACGACAAAGCCCCGTTAATTTGCACAAAGATCAGTTGCGGACAATTCTGAACGACGGGTCGGTTTTTCGGGGATTTCAAGAAGCACCAATTACTTTTCCTCCAACTTACAAATACGACCCAGGCACGCAGAATTTCGATTCGAGTAATAAGCAGAGGACACCTGCCTACACGGATCGAATTCTTTTCAAGGGAAAAGCGCACACGAGAGGATATATCAGAAGACTGAGCCACGAAAGCACCGGGGCGCAAAAAGACGGAGCCATTGAGTGCTTAATTTATGATTCTGTTCCGAGCATATGTACCTCGGATCACAAACCCGTTTGGGGAGTCTTCAAGACTACAGTTCGCCCTGGAATTGACACGTTAGTATAGGATTGCAAATTTTACCCCAATTTCGATTTATTACATTTTCAGGGTGTCTACCTGACCGGTAAACCGGGAAACGGTGCAGGTGAATTGAGCGACGATTTCCATTTGATCGCCGTCTACCTGCTCGACTTACTTAAGATTATTTTATTTTGGAATTAGAAATTAAAAAATATTATATCGATATCTACGTTTCTTGGCATGAAGTTCCCAACTGAAAGGACTGGCATTGAAAAAAAAACGAATTTTTCTGCTGACAAATGCCCGAATAATGCATTTGTTTATTAAATTTGTTTAAAAAAATCATAAGATTAATCAAAAAATTATGAATTTTGCTAAAATTATCATAAAGTTCCTAATTTTAAAAAAATTGACATCGAAAAAAACGAATTTCTCTGTCGAAAAATGCCTGATTAATACATTTGTTTATTAAATTTGTTTATAATATTAACAACAATAATCTCAGGAAGAAATTCCTTCATCATTATATTGTTTTTATCCAAATTTCTTGCAACATAACTTCAAAAAACGTAAAATTATGGAAAATCGTAGAAAACATTCTTTTAACAAATAATTTGTTTATAAAATTTTTTGATGTTTATTATATAATATTGAAACATCCTTCACTGATGTTACTCTATGAAACTTAGGCGATTTCAAACATTTTCCTGTTATTCACGAGCACCGGGAACGTTAAATAGAAAAAATTGCCATTTTTTCCGTCATATTTGTTTATTTATAAAAAAATTTAAAGCCTAGTTTGAAAATCAGGCTCGACAACTCTCTTAGAAATCTAATCAGCTTTTTTTCAAATTTTTTTTGGTCCAAATCAGTCAATATTTGTGGACTGTACGTTATTTTGAACCAAAAAAGTCATTTTTCCCCACTGTGCGCCGCTGAGTGAGCGCGAGTCGCTGTCTCGAACTTGCTAGAGGGGGGGGGGGGGTCCTTTGTATTAATAAGGAATATAATACGAAACATAAAATTATTTTATTTTTGAATTAGTAATTTATAAATATTATATTCGATATCTACGTTTCTTGGCGATTCCAACGATATGTTACTTGCAATCGAAACATTAAAATTATAATAAGTGCCATATCGCAAGTGACATGTCGTTGGAATCGCCAAGAAACGTAGATTTGGAATATAATATTTTCAAATCGCTAATTGCAAAATTTAAAAAATGTTATGTTTTGTATTTTATTACTCATTAGTACAAAGGACCGTCACACAGCGACGTGAGGGGAAGTCGGGATACTGCCCGAATTGAGTCAAACCAGTGAATGGTGAATTTTCTACCAAAATGATAAATTTTTAACAAAATACATGAATTTTCAACTAATAAAGATACATTTTCAATCAAAAATAGAATACTTCAATTGTGAGTCAGAAAAATAAATTTTCAACAAATATAAATTAATTTTTAACAAAATACAGGAATTTTCAACCAAATTGTTGAACTTTCAGCTGAAGAAGATAATTTTTCAACCAAACATGGAATAGTTAAATTTTCAGATAAAAATAAAAAAAAATGAATTCTCAGCGAAAAATATAATAGTCGATATTAGATTAAAAAAAGATTTTAATTTTCATCCAAAAACAGTTGAATTCAACAAAAACAAGACGAATTTTCAATGAAAAGGAATAACTTATGAAGAAAATTGTTGAATTTTCAAGAAAGTAATACAATTAACATTAACTTCATTTTATAGAGAATTCCCTGACTTTGTCAGATTTTTCCTGACATTCCCTGACTTTTATTTATTAAATTCGGAAGTAGGATTGGATTTTGATGGGCGTTGCATGGGATAAGATAACAAAAATTTTAATCCCCAAAAATAGTGAATTACTGAAATTTTAAATGACCAAAATTGCATAATTACCAAATTTTCAAAATCCCGAAATTTTAAAACCCTGAAATTTTTAATTCCTAAAATTAGTAAATAGCAGAAATTTTAAAATTAGTAAATGACAGAAATTCCCGAAATTTGTAAATTACCGAAATTTTGAAACCCGAGTTGTCAAAATACTGAAATTTTTTATTTCCGAAATTAGTAGATTACAGAAATGTTAAAATCCCGAAATTAGTAAATTAAAGTAGTAAAACTCGAATTTTTCAAATTCCCGAGATTATTAAATTGCAGAAATTCCCGAAATTGGTAAATTACCGAAAGTTTCAAACACGAATTGTCAAAATCCTGAAATTTTTAATTACCGAAATTAGTAAATTACAGAAATTTTAAATTCCCGAAATTATTAAATTCGGCAATTAGCTATTTTCAGAAATTTGAAAATTGGGAAATTTACTTTATTCGGGAATTTGAAAATTCGGCAATTTATTATTTTCGGGAATTTGAACATTCGAGAGTTGGATGGGAGTTGGAAGGGATGGGATAAGATTCAAAAAAATTGAATTCCCCAAAATAGTAAATTATTGAAATTTTAAATTACCGAAATTGTATAATTACCGAAGTAGTAAAATTCGAATTTTTAAATTCACGAAATTAGTAAATTACAGAAATTTTAAATTACCAAACTTCTAAATTACCGAAATTGTATAATCACCGAATTAATAAAAAACGAATTTTCAAAATCCCGAAATTAGTGAATTACAGGAATTTAAAATTTCCGGCATGAGTAAATTACAGAAATGTAAAATTCTCAAAATTATTAAATTACTGAAATCGCAAAATTACCGAAATTTAAAAACCCGAATTTTAAAAATCACGAAATTTTAAATTCCTGAAATTAGTCAATAGCAGAAATTTCAAATTTATGAAATTAGTCAACTACAGAAATTCCCTAAATTTGTGAATTACCGATATTTTAAAACACGAATTGTCAAAATCCTGACATTTTAAATTCTAAAAGTTAGTAAATTACAGAAATGTTAAATTTCCGAAATTAGTCAATTATAGAAATTCCCGAAATTTGAAAACCCGAATTGTCAAAATCCTGAAATTTGTAATTCCCGAAATTAATAAATTACAGAAATTTAAAATTCCCGAAATTAGTAATTTACGGAAATGTTAAATTCTCGAAATTATTAAATTACTGAAATTTGAAAATTCGGAAATTTACTTTGTTCGGGAATTTGAAAATTCGGCAATTCATTATTTTCGAGAATTTGAACGTTAGAGAATTGAATGGGAGTTGGAAGGGATGGAATAAGACTCAAAAAATTGTAATCCCCAAAAATAGTAATTTATTGAAATTTTAAATTACCGAAATTGTATAATTACCATAGTAGTAAAACTCGAACTTTTAAATTCCGGAATTAGTAAATTACAGAAATTTTCATTTTCTGTAAATAGTAAATTACAGAAATTCCCGAAACTTGAAAACCCGAATTGCCAAATACTGAAATTTAAAATTCTCGAAATTGATAAAGTACAGAAATTTCAGATTCCGAAATTAGTAAATTACAGAAAAGGTAAATTCCCGAAATTATTAAATTACTGAAATTTAAAAATTCGGAAATTTACTGTATTCGAGAATTTGAAATTTCGGCAATTACCTATTTTCGGGAATATAAAAATTGGGAAATTTACTTTATTCGGGAATTTGAAATTTCGGCAATTAACGATTTTCGGGAATATAATCATTCTGAAATGTACTTTATTCGGGAATTTGAAAATTCGGCAATTTATTATTTCCGGGAATTTGAACATTCGAGAGTTGAATAGAAGTTGGAAGGGATTGGATAAGATTCAAAAAAATTTTAATCCCCAAAAATCGTAAATTACAGAAATGTTAAATTCCCGAAATTATTAAATTACTGAAATTTGAAAATTCAAGAAATTTACTGTATTCGAGAATTAAAACTTTCGACAATTAACTATTTTCGGGAATATAATAATTCTGAAATTTACTTTATT
>CAKNYM010051845.1:212271-251431 GCA_932195095.1 Andricus curvator | reverse complement strand
TTCGGCAATTTATTATTTCCGGGAATTTGAACATTCGAGAGTTGAATGGAAGTTGGATGGGAGTTGGAAGGGATTGGATAAGATTCAACAAATTTTAATCCTCAAAAATAGTAAATTATTGAAATTTTAAATGACCGAAAATGTATAATTACTGAAGTAATAAAACTCGAATTTTTGAATTCTGGAATTAGTAAATTACAGAAATTTTAAAACCCGAATTGTCAAAATTCTGTAATTTAAAATTCTCGAAATTAATAAAGTACAGAAATTTAAAATTCCCGAAATTAGTAAATCACAGAAATGTTAAATTCCTGAAATTATTAAATTGCTGAAATTTGAAAGTTCGGAAATTTATTGCATTCGAGAATTTTAAATTTCGGCAATTAACGATTTTCGGGAATATAAAAATTGGGAAATTTACTTTATTCGGGAATTTGAAATTTCGGCAATTAACTATTTTCGGGAATATAATAATTCTGAAATTTACTTTATTCGGGAATTTGAAAATTCGGCAATTTATTATTTCCGGGAATTTGAAAATTCGAGAGTTGAATGAGAATTGGATGGGAGTTAGATGGGAGTTAGATGGGAGTTGCATGGGAAATTTCTGTTTCGGTAATTATTTTTTCATATTTTTTCCAGGTTCTTTATCCCAATTTATATTTATTACATAATTTTCAATTATTTATCACTCTTTTTCAGAATTCCCTTGGCAGCTGGACTCTTCAACCGAGACATTTATTTGGAAGGTATTCGAAGAAGAGCAGCAGCTTGGGATGATCCTCGAGGGACTTCAAAAGTTTGCTCCATCCAGTGATATACTTTCATGACATTCCTGGACTTGTCAAGTATATTTACTACATTATTTTATTTATTAATCTTCCTGTGCTAATCGACGAGAGTGCAATATTCTGCAAATACGTCTACACTCTGCAGAAACTCGTGCAATCCAAAGAAAAGAGCACAATTGATTGCTGAAATCATAAAGCTTGCGAATGTAAAATAGCCTAATGCCCTTTTCTAGTTTTAATCTTACTTCCACTATCGATTTTTGAACATTTTTTAATCGCAATTTTTGCAGACTTAATCTTCGCTGTGCACTAGTTTTTACTGAAAGAGAATAATTTAATTTTTTCGAGAAGAATAATTCTTAGTACTATTTTACTTCAACAGGCACACAGCTTTTTGCAAAAGCCTTTAAGACACTTGTTTTATGTTTAAGTTTAGGAATTTATAAGAAAATATGTGAACCACGCGTGAAAGAGAGTTGGGTAGAAAAAAATCACTGGTGATAAGAGATATTAAGCTCTAGATATAAAAACAGGCTCTAAAATATTAGGCCTCAATTCCATAATTTTTCTAAAGCTCCGTAAGATTTATGTGAAAGAATATTTCTACAAAATGTTATAATTCCCAACTCTGAATGATTTTGTGTAATAGGGTGTTTCAAAAAAAGGCTTTATTTTTGTATCAAATGGCACCCCTAAAAAGTGTTTCTTTTGGTGTGATAATGACCCCTGATTTTTGACATAATTTCAAAAAATCCATTAGCAGCGATTTTTTAAATAAAATAAGCATTTTATTTTCAAACGCTGACTTGGGGGACTCCTAAATATATTTTTTTTAATCCTGCCGAAAATCAAGGGTCATTTTCACACCGAAAGGAACGCTTTCTAGGAGTGCAATTTAAGAAAAAAAATAATGCCTTATTTCGGACCACCCTAATGTGTAAATACAAAAAATGCACAATACGTGTTCGATGTCAGCACAATTTTGAAACGTTTTTTTAAATTCTGTTTTCACTTAATGAAAAGCAAACTATCTAGAGAAGCTTTAAGAAAACGTATCGCATGAATCTAGTCAATGAAGAAGAATTAATTAAATGCAACTGTGATGCATACGTGAGTCGTGATAAGTTTTTTATTGCGATTATATTTGGAAGGAAGATCGCTGGTTTAATCAGCATTTAATTTAAGTAAATGTGAAAGATGTAAACATGAGGTATCTTCAAATAGAACTGAAGATTCCGAAATAGTACAAGCACGACAGTATTGATACCTATTATTTAAATTTTTAAAGGCTGGCTGGTTCAGCGAAAAATTGTATGAGGAAATAAAAGGCGGAATATAAAAGAAAGAATTGAATAAGATAGATATTTCGAGATATCGAAAGTCTGCGACCACTTTCCAATTTCGCATAAAATAATCTTGTTTCGAGAGAAACACTAAATAATAGTGTCTATTTAAAAAATAAATTTTTTTCTAAAAGTCTTCCCCCCTCCCATCTCCAATTTATATCTTAAGAAAATTTTTGGGATGACATTTTGTCGAAAAAGAAAAAAATCCCGAATGTTGAAAGATAGCGAAAATATCATTTCTCAAATTGCCGAATTTTTTAGTGTCATATTTCCAAAATTAGTAAATTACCGACATTTTAAAGGACGAATTTAAAAAATCCTTAAAATAGTAAATTACGGAAATTTAAAATTCCCGAAATTAGTAAATTAGAGAAATCGTAAATTACTCTTGCAAAGTCACGAAATATTAAATTCCTGAAATTAGTAAATTCACGAATTTAGTAAGTTACAAAAATTTCAAATCCCCGAAATTAGTAAATTACATAAATGAAAAATTTCCGAAATTAGTAAATTACTGAAACTGGAAATTACCGAGATTTTATAATTACCGAAATAATAAAAGTCGAATTTTTAAATTCCCGAAATTAGTAAATTTCAGATATTTTAAATTGCCAAAATTGTAGATATAATTACAGAAATAATAATTATTACCGAATTTTTTAATTCTTGAAATTAGTAAATTGCAGAAATTTCTAATTCTCGAGAATAGTCAGTTACAGAAATTTCAAAACGGTATAATTTACGAAATTTTAAAACCAGAATTTTTAATTCCTGAAATTAGTAAATTACATAAAGTTCCAATTCTTAAGATGACTAAATTACAGAAAATAAAAATTCCCGAAATTAGTAAATAACAGAATTAAAAATTCTTGAAATTAGTAAATTACTGAAACTTTAAATTACCGAGATTTTATAATACCGAAATTTTTAATTACTGAAATCAATAAATTGCAAAAATTTCAAATTCTTCAGATTAGTTAATTACAAAAACTCCAAAACGATATAATTTACTAAATTACAGAAATGTTTAGTTCCCAAAATTATTAAATCACGAAAATCCTATAATTACCGAAATTTTATACACAATCCCAAAATTTTTAATTCTTGAAATTAGTAAATTACAGAATTTTCAAATTGCCCAAATTATTTACTTACTGAAATTTTTAAATCCCACTTTGAAAAATCCCGAAATTGTTGATTCCCGTAATTAGTAAATTACAGAAAATTATAAATCCCGAAATTATTAAATTACGAAAATCCTATAATTACTGACATTTTAAAACCCGAATTTTCGAAAACCCAAAATTTTTAATTCCTGAAATTAGTAAATTAAAGAAATTTCAAATTACTGAAATTAGTTGCATAATTACAGAAGTTCCAAAACCGTATAATTACCGAAATTTTAAAACCAGAATTTTCAAAATCCAGAAATTTTGAATTCCTGAAATTAGTACATTACAAAAATTTCCAGTTCCCGAAATTATGTAGTAAATTACAGAAATTTCGAATTCCCGAAATTATTAAATTACAAAAATCCTATAATTACCGACATTTTAAAACCCGAATTTTCAAAATCCGGAAATTTTTAATTTCTCAAATGAGTAAATTACGGAAATGTCAAATTCCCGAAATTAGTTAATTACAAAAACGTCAAAACCATATAATTGACTAAATTACAGAAATTTTAAATTCCCGAAATTATCAAATTACGAAAATCCTATAATTACCCAAATTGTATAGCTACATTTTCAAAATCGCAAAATTTTTGAAATTAGTAAATTGCAGAAATTGTTTCAAATTCCTGAAATTAGTTAATTACAGAAATTATAAAAGCATATAATTTATGAAATTTTAAAACCAGAATTTTTCAATAGCGCAAAATTTATAATTCTTGAAATTAGTACATTACAGAATTTTCAAATTGCCGAAATTATTAACTTACTGAAATCGTATAATTACCGAAAAATTTTAATCCCAATTTACAAAATCCCCAAATTTTTAATTCCCGTAATTAGTAAATTACCGAAAATTAAAAATTACGAAATTATTAAATTACGAAAATGCTATAAATATCGACATTTTAAAACCCGAATTTTCAAACCCCGAAATTTTTAATTCCTGAAATTAGTAAATTAAAGAAATGTCAAATTCCTGAAATTAGTTGCATAATTACAGAATTTCCAAAATCCTGAAATGTTGAATTCCTGAAATTAGTACATTACAGAAATTTCCAATTCCTGGAATTATGTAGTAAATTACAGAAATTTAAAATTCGCGAAATTATTAAATTACAAAAATCCTATATAATTACCGACATTTTAAACCATGAATTTTCAAAATCCCGAAATTTTTAATTTCAAAAATTAGTAAATTACAGAAATTCCCCAAATTAGCGAAATACATAAATTCCCGAAATTGTTAAATGATCGAAATTTTGTAATTAGCGAAATTGTAAAACCAGAATTGTCAAAATCCTGAAATTTAAAATTCCAGATTTTAGTCAACTCTCGAACTTTGTTAATTACAGAAGTTTTCAATTCTCGAAATTAGTAAATTACAGAAATGTCAAATTACCGACATTGTACATATAATGATTACCGAAATTTTAAAACCCGAATTTTGAGAATTCTGAAATTTTTAATTCCCAAAATATGTAAACTCTCGAATTTAGTAAACAAATTCCCGAAATTAGTCAATTACAGAAATTTTGGGAGTTTAAAATTTCGGAAATAAACATTTTCGATCTTTTTTCCCCTGGGAATTTGAAATTTCGGTAATTTTCATTTTTCGGAAAATTTCTAATGCGGTAATTATTTTTTCGGTTTCAATTTGAGTGATTAAATTTGCAGTTTAATCGTGATTATTTTAAATGGAAAAAATTTCAGCTTTAATAGTTCGAGTTCTTTAATTTTTATAACCGTGACAAATTATTTCGAACCGGGAATTTTTTTCTTCCACTGTAGTGATCATCCTGAAATACGTAGCAAAAAATTAAAAATAATTCTTTAAAAAAAAGGATTTAATTATTTCCTTAAAATTTAGATATAAATTTCAGGGGTAAGACTTTTAGAAAAAAATTGTAGTTTTAAAATCGGCACCCTACTAAATATTTCGAACCTAGTTATGTACATGAAAATTGGCAAATAATCTCCGCAAATTTTATTATTGTTTCTACGTGAATATACCAAATTTAGGTTTTATAAATTACTAATAAGGTGTTATTAGTATTTTATATACTAACGCATCATCTCAGGAATAGTCAAATTCTCCTTGCAATTTTGTATGCGTCAGGTAGAAAATAGAGGAACGATTTGTAAGGAAACTTGAAAAAATTATCTGAGAAGCTTTTTATTAAATATGATTATTAAAAACACTAGTCTTTTCGAAAACGAGATGAAAGTGTCAGTAAAACTGGGCACGAATTTTCTAAGGGTAGTTTTTCAAATTAGAAAGAAAGTCTGAAATGTTTGGATATTGTGTTGTTTTTTTCACTCTCGATAGGAATTATTTTTCATATAGTTTCTAGAGTATTTTACATTTTATAGAACTTTCAACGTGGGATTAATTTTATTCCCTTTTGCTGTACAGTATTGCATGCTCTAAAATTTTAGTGCTAGAATCAAGTCTCTAAAAATGTGTTATTTGATGTTAGAATAAGATTAGAATGAACAAATTATGCAAACCGCTGCAAACTAAAAACTGTTATTTCTAAATAAGGTGCTGAAATGTTCCATATAGATGCAATTTAAAAAATTTCACGTTCATTATATTTGTAAAATACTGATATTTGTTAAGCTATTCGTTAAGCTGCCTTACTAATGCCTTATCTGCATCAATGCTGACTTAGTATTCACTGCGATTAATTCTGTCCTAATGTTTCATATGCATTGGAATTAAAAATCTCATTTCGATGAGATGGTTCAGATTTTATTGATCAAGTTGAAAATTTTAAGTGTCTCAGGATGTCTACCTAACGGGGAACCCGGAAAATGACCGGGCATTTATTCAGTGTCCGAGATTTTTCTCTCGAATGTATTAATGTGCAAATTAAAAATTATTTTGTATATTTTATTACTCTAATTCTGAGTTGGAACAGGGAATTGGTGAAAAAATCATAATTCTCACTTAGAACAGTGAATTTTCTAAAAGAATTATAATTCTGAATTATTATTTTGACTTTAAGGCGAGGAATTTTTAAAAAAAGTTATAATTGTGAGATGGGATAGGGAATTTTGGAACAGAAAATTTCCGTAAAGAATTAAAATTTAAACTCTAGGACAGGGAATTTTGGAACAGGGGATTTCCCTAAAGAATTAAAATTTAGACTCTAGGACAGATAATTTTCGTAAAGAATTATTATTTGACTTAGAACACAGAATTTTTGACAAGGAACGGGAATTCTGGAAAATTATTTTAATTCTTTGAAAAATTTAAAAATGTTTTTGAATATTTGAAATCTTTTGAAATCCTTCAAATCTTTGTGTAATATTTAAAAATCTTTTCAACATCTCTGAAATATTCAAAATCTTTGCGAAGTATTTTGAAATTTGTTAAAGTCTTTGACATTTTTGTGAAATCTTTTAAATCTTTGCGAAATCTTTTAAATCTTCGGATATATTTTGAAATCTTCAAAATCTTTGTAAAATCTGTTAAAATCTTTGTAACCTTTCTGAAATCTTCCAAATCTTTGTGAAATATTTTTAAATTTGTTTAAATCTTTAAAAATTTTCTGAAGTCTTTTAAATCTTTGCGAAATCTTTAAAATCTTTGTAAAATATTTTGAAATCTTTGCAACATTTCTGAAATCTTCAGAATCTTTAGGAAGTATTTTAAAATATCTTTAATTTTTTCTGAAATCTTTTAATTCTTTAGGAAATCTTTTAAATCTACGGATATATTTTGAAATCTTCAAAATCTTTGTAAAATCTGTTAAAATCTTTGAAACCTTTCTGAAATCTTCCAAATCTTTGTGAAACATTTGGAAGTTTGTTTAAATTTTTCTGAAATCTTTTAAATCTTTGTGAAATATATTGAAATCTTTGCAACCTTTCTGAAATCTTCACAATATTTAGGAAGTATTTTAAAATTTCTTTAAGTTTTTGAAATTCTCCTGAAATCTTTTAAATCTTTGGGAAATCTTTTAAATCTTCAGATATATTTTGAAATATTTGAAATCTTTTGGAATTTTTAAAATCTTTGTGGAATCTGTTGAAATCTTTGCAACCTTTCTGAAATCTTTAAAATCTTTGCGAAGTATTTTAAATCTTCGGATATAATTTGAAATCTTCAAAATCTTTGTAAAATCTGTTAAAATCTTGGAAACCTTTCTGAAATCTTCCAAATCTTTGTGAAATATTTTGAAATTTGTTTAAATCTTTTAAATTTTTCTGAAATCTTTTAAATCTTTGCGAAATCTTTAAAATCTTTGTGAGATATATTGAAATCTTTGCAACCTTTCTGAAATCTTCAGAATCTTTAGGAAGTATTTTAAAATTTCTTCAAGTTTTTGAAATTTTCCTGAAATCTTTTAAATTTTTGGGAAATCTTTTAAATCTTCAGATATATTTTGAAATATTTGAAATCTTTTGGAATTTTTAATATTTTTTGTGAAATCTATTGAAATCTTTTGAGATCTTTGCAACCTTTATGAAATCTTTAAAATCTTTGCGAAGTATTTTTAAACTTTTTTTAGTCTTTGAAATTTTTCTGAAATCTTTAAAATCTTTGCGAAATCTTTTAAATCTTCAGATATATTTTGAAATATTTAAAATCTTTGCAACCTTTCTGAAATCTTTAAAATCTTTGCGAAGTATTTTGAAATTTGTTTAAGTCTTTGAAATTTTCCTGAAATCTTTTAAAGCTTTGGGAAAACTTTTAAATCTTCAGATATATTTTGAAATATTTGAAATCTTTTGGAATTTTTAAAATTTTTGTGAAATCTTTGCAACCTTTCTGAAATCTTTAAAATCTTTGCGAAATATTTTGAAATTTTTCTGAAATCTTTTAAATCTTTGCGAAATCTTTTCAATCTTTGGATGTATTTTGAAATCTTTTGAAATCTTTGAAACCTTTCGGTAATCTTCAGAATCTTTACGAAGTATTTTAAAATTTGTTTAAATATTTGAAATTTAAATTCTGACTTTGTACGGGGAATAAATAAATTAAACGTAAAAAAAGTCCCATAAAGAATTATAATTTTGATTTTAGAACTGGGAATTTCATCAAGAATTATAATTTTGTCTTGGATCAGATAATTTTTCACTTGGAATGGGAAATTTTGGAAAATTTTAATTCTGATTTATAAAAATGGATTTTATAAGAAAAAAATCCCTCTTTGAATTCAGAATGCGTCAGATTTGTAAAATTCTTTGTCGCAAATCGGAATTTTGCTTAAATTTCAAAATACTTTCTTTTTGCAAATAAAAATTGGCCAGAATTCGTAACTTTCCTTTTCCAAATTTGGAAAAAAGGAGTTGCTAGATTTCTGAATTATAATAGAAAATGTTGTAAATAAATATAATTCTGACATGAAACAGGGAATTTTTGGAAATAAATCTATAATTTTAACTTGAAACAGGGCATTTCCATAAAGAATTACAATTTTTCATTTTCGAACATGGAATTTTCGTAAAGAATTATAATTTAGACTTTAAATTCGGGAATTTTCGTAGAAAAAAATTATTTTTTAACTTGGAACAGGAATTTTGTGAAATATGTAATTTTAATTCTGATTTAGAAGGAATTTAAAAAATCCCTTTTCAAATGCAGAATTATAATTCTTTTACAACATTCTCTGTTCCAAATCAGAATTGTTATTCTTAGGACCAAAAATGATCTGATATTCCAACTCAGAAGTATAATTTTATTTCCAAAATTTCCTGTTCTAAATCAGAAATCTTTTAAAATGTCTAGAAATCTCTTGAAATCTTTAAAAATCGTTTAAAATCATTCAGATTTTTTGGTCTCTTTTTAATTGACCGAGAAAAATTAACAAATTATCCAGCGGGTAGACACCCTGACCCTGACCGGCAATTGTCCATTTTAGTTTCAGTTCATAATTTTTCTAATGAAAGCTCACTACATGAGTATTCATTTGTCAAAGCAGTAATATGCAATTTTTCGCTGTTTTCGAGAAAATTGACTTTGAAAATCCGCCATAAGTCATATATAGTTTGGCGAAACATACTTTAAATCGGCTGGTAGCTCAGGCAGTAGTGCTTCGGCTTCATAGATGAAAGGTTGCGTGTTCGATTCTCGCTGCCTACTCTTTTTTGTTTTTTTTATTTAATAAAATGTTTCTAAATGTAATTTTCTTCAATAATCTTTTAAACTTATGATGCCTTATTTCACGGAGAAACTGAACTTTTTTTTAACTTTATGGTGTTTTTCGCAAACAAATTTGTTTTCTGTAAATATTATTAATTCTTTTCATAATGTTCACCAATTATGTTTAAAATTAGAAGTATTTTGTCAGATGAACGATATGTTTTTACAAGAACAAGATTTTTTTCAATAGTCTATTGGAAAACAACCTGATTTTGTTTTGCATAAAAAATGTTTGCTTTGGAAGGTACGAAATATGAATATCGTCTTCACCTAGAGGATATTTTTTTGTTTTTCAATTAACAATTTTTCGTTTAAAAAAACCTCGATCATATTTCTGATTTTAAATATAATTAGTAAACATTGTGAAAACAATTAATAATATTTATAGAATGTAAATTTGTTTGAGAAAAATATGATAAAGTTTTTAAAATTTCGTTTTTCCGTGAAAGAAGGCATTATAAACATTTTAATAGATGAAAAATAAAATAAAAAAAGTGCAGGCCGCGAGAATCGAACACGCAGCCTTTCATCTATGATGCCGAGGCGCTACTGCCTGAGCTAGCGGCCGATTTAAAGTATGTTTTGGCAAACTCTATGTGGCTTGTGGCGGATATTTCAAAGTAGATCTCCTCGAAAACGGCAAAAAATTTAAAATTGCTGCTCTAACAAATTTATACTCAGGTAATGAACCAAAACATAAATTGACAATTGCCGGTCTCCCCTTGCAAGCTATTTTCTATTCCGTGAAGGGATTGGACAAAAGTTTTCCTTAATTAATTATTATGCTAATTGAATTGTCGATTTAGTGCTAATTTATTTTGTGTTTAATTTTTGTTTTGAAAACTCAAGTTTCAAAATGTACTATATGCTGGATTTCAAATCCCCACTCTTTTTACTGCACTTATTATTTCAAAATAGCAAAACAAAGTCAAGTAAATTATATATTCTAAGTAAAAGACATTAAGTATAGACTGTTATAGGGAAAGCTTAAATTCGATGAACATTCCAAAACAATGGATCAAATTTCTTCTATAGATAAATGTTAAATCCAATAAATAAAATAAACCTCGATATTTAATGTATTATATAGAGAGGGCCAAGTATCTATTTATGCCGAAAAACTGACCCGCATGTTAACAAAATTATCTGACTCATTTCAAAAATTCTTATCGAATTTGACATAATTTTCTTTGTGAAAGTAGATAGGGAAGAGTGTTTCTGGGCCAAGATACTACCTTACCGACTTCGAGACCATTCAACAGCTCAAGTGGTTCGTGTCTGCACTAAGTTATTTATCATTTCAATGATAAAATTGGCACCCTTTGAGAATATTCTAGAAACTTAGCACGGACATGAACCACTTGAGCTGTTGAATGGTCTCGAAGTCGGTAAGGTAGAAATCTTGATCCGGAAACACCCTTGCCGATCTACTTGTGAATATAGTGTAAAACCTGAAAAAGGTGCCAATACTGAATAGAAACATTTAGACTATACGGTATAGAAATTAAGAAAAAGTCATTTGATAGAGAAATTAATGAGGGTATACGCAATATTGTATATAACATACAAGACTGTTTGTATCAGTGTATTGGTTTTGGACACTCATTACATTGTGATACGTCATGTTTAACATGTTCCTATTTCATAAATTGGAAAAAATTTGGAGTCTCTCAAATTTATTGCCTTTTGGGAAAAAGACTTTAGTAATTAAAATTGCGATTGTATTTCTCTCTAAGGGATCTGATGTAGCGATTACTTTGTGTAAGACCATACTGACTTTATATTAAAGTAAATCAGCAGTAGTTAAAAATCTATTTATTCTTATCCTGATCAATATAATTTTTATCTTGAGGGCATGTGATACTTATTCGGTTCCTACTTTATCGACATTTTTTTGGATCATACCAATACCACACGAGATGAGATATCAAACTGGAAGTTTGGGAAAATATAGAAAATGAACTAAGGAATATTTATGTGCTAATAAATTTTTACTACTGTAAACAAAATTTCTAAAAAATTTTTTTGTAATTGTAAAAAATTTGTAATTTTTAAAAAATGTATTAGTGCATAAACGTTCCTTAGTCACTTTTCTTTATTTTTCCAAACTATCATTTTGATATCTCATCTCATCTGGAACTGGTATGATCCACAAAAAATTTCGGCAAAATAGGAATGCCCCTAAGGGCATGTGACACTTATCGGGTTCCTACTTTATCGACATTTTTTGGATCATACCAATTCGACACGAAATGAGATATCGAGCTGAAAGTTTGGGGAAATAAAAAAATTATTTCTTTCTCTTAATTGTAAAAATTAATTAGTACATAAATGTTCCTTTAGTCCCCTTTGTTTATTTTCGCAAACTTTCAGCTCGATATGTTATCTGGTGTGGAATTGGTATGGTCCATAAAATTTCGGTAAGGTAGGAATCGGATAAATGTCACATGTCCTTAGGGGAACGCCATGCATGGGCTACATGATTAGATTCCTACCTTGCCGACCTTTTTTCTCGCCATCCTCTTGTCCACATGAAATGAGATATCGAGTTGAAAATTTGGGTACTTATAATTAAAGCATTCAAGAACGTTTATCTACTGCTAAACTTTTATAATTTAAAAAAAAAACATATTTTTAGAAAAAAATTTATAATTATTTTAATTAATTTTTTCTGAAAAAAGATCTCCTTTCGATCCGCTGGGAATCGAACCTCAGAACTTCCAATTTCCGGTCGGGAGCTTTCCCATTAAGCTACTTAAAAGCCTTCAATGTTAAATGATTTTTAATTGAAACCTTCAAAATTATGAAATTTTATTTTAAATTAGAAGTAATAATTTTAAATAGAAAACGTTCTAATTGGAATAATTTTTATATTAAAAAATTAAAAACCTAAATTAGAATTTCTAATTAAAATTACAAATCTAATGCATAAAATAAGTCTTCACTCATTAAAATATGTAATCATTTTTACATTCTCATCATTTATGATTGAGGAAGTATTATAATAGGTCGAAATTTCACACCTCAGTTTTTGAACGGATCTCCACGTTTTGAGACCCCCTAAAGCCGAAAATCAAGTTTTGGCGATGGCGTCTGTCTGTCTGTATGTCCGTAAACATGATAACTCTCGAAACAAATGAACGGATCAAATCGTCGAGCTTTGGCACACTTTTTTTGTATTCTAAAAGAAAGAGCGAGCGTGTTAACCACGGACAGATACGTGGAGAAATTTTAAAAGAAGAATTGAAGCTTTTTAAAATATCTACAATTTCTCCCTCAACCATTTTTTGATAAGACTTGATGTTTTGGTTTTATTTCTCGAAAATAATATGCAAAAAATCCTACAAAATTTCTTCTGAGCATTTTTTGTGAGGATTTGTCATTTTCGGTTCTATTTATCGAAAATACTATGAAACAAAAAAAATGCAAATTTTCGGCAAACCCGCGTGAGATACGGAAAAAAGTTGTATGGTTAAATAGTTTTGAAAAGATTCCAAAATAATTTAAAACATGAAAAGGTTTAAAAACATGTAAAACAAAAAGTAGATTGTTTAAGATTTTGAACACAAAATTTAGAAGCTTTCTAAGCATTTGGAAAGGTTTCAAAAGCATAAAAAAATTATAGAAAAATTCATGTTCCAAGATAATAAAAAAATTGGCATTAGCTTCCGGGAAAGTTTTTAATTTATTTTTCTAAAGAAATTTTTGAGAGAATATTAAAAAAATCTCAGAACACATTTTGATGTATAAATTAATGTTTCTAGCTTAACATTGCTTAAAATTATATAATTTTGAAAATTGATGAATTTTTTGATTGATTCTTCTATTCAACATTTCGACTGAGATTTTTTTCTTTATTGACCGAAAAATCTTTCTTGGTTAAAAATTCAACTCTTTTTTTTCAAAATTTCTTTTTTTTTTGTTTTGAAAAGTAGTCTGTTTTTTTGAGGCTTGAGTTAATAAAAAGAAAACAGAAGTGCAAGTAGTAAAACATCTGGAGCCGGTAATATGAAACATATTATTTGTGAAAGGAAGAAAAATTATTTTCAAAATTTGTCGAATTCAGTTTAAAAATTTTTGTCGACACTTAAGCAAATGCAATTTTCTGTTTTGGTCCCTGTTCAAAATTTTTAAAGTTAAATTTGAAAATCGATACTCTTGAGTTTGACTCCATGAAAATACTTTATATTCTGATTTTTATGTGTTCGAATAGTATTTTTAATTTAATTTCATAAAAAATTTAGTTAAGCAATACAAAAATGTATGATGTTTGTCATTGAGTTTATAAATTAAGCTAGGAATGAGACTATTCATACTTTTGGACTGAATGTGCAAAATTATTTAAGGATAATTTTGAGAATTGCGATTGTTTGAGAAATAAATCAAAATTATGATTTTATGTAATAAGTGATCAAATCTGGCCAAATGTTTGCTTCCGGAATTTCCCAAGCTATGTAAAACATTGCACCAATACATTAAAGATACTGCAGTGGATTTGAGTAAAATATACTGAACGATTTTCCATGAAATAAAATTTCACATATACTTCAACATTTATTATTTAATTTTCAACTTTAAAGTCAAATAACATATCGTTGGAATCGTTATAATTCGCAGATTTCGAATATTGAATTTATAAATTACCAAGTGCCAAATTTAAAAAATCTTATATTCCTCATTTTAATCCTCATTAGATACAAAGGACTCCCGCTGACTGGGATCGACGGCAACAGTTCGGCTGGAATTGTCATCTGCCCGTAATAATATGCAATACGCCTGTAGGATACCTCTGTGACTTTGACAACAGCGCCATCTGACACGCGAACTATTGGGTATCTCGAATTTATTTGGGCAATGTTTATGAAAAAAAACCAGTGAATATCAATTCATTTTAATCAAAAATGTTATTCTTTTGTTTAAATTTAATTGTTTACTATCAGATTTTTCGTTAATATTACATTCAAATTCAAATTTCTTCCCAATAGTTCCAAATTGGTGGCGCTGTCGTAGGTACACAACAGGCGTATTCTTATTTTCGTTATCTTTGGCTCACTCCTTCCTGGCCATTCATTCTACTCTTCGAGTTTTCTTACAATAGACTCAATAGAGTAATATACCATAAAAGGAGGAAATTCCCAAAATTAATTGGGTATAACCAGGTATAGGGACCGTAGGATAGCTATATGAGGATCGTACTAGATTCTAGAATAATGGCCTACAGGTTTTCCCCGAGTTTAAATGAGGGATTTAAACTTTAAATGGCCTTAAATAATTATGGGACGCCTAACAGCGGGTGCCTGAAATATTTGGGTCAAAGGATTTAGGAAAAGTTTTGGAAAATGTGCAAAATCTGTATGTATATTGTAAAAAATGTTTGAAAACTTTTTGAGATTTTTTCGAATTTCAAAAAAGTTAAAAAATAAAAATTTTGTAAAACGAGTGTTTTAAACTAATTTGGGCAGGATACATTTTCTACCAAAAGAAGAGTAATTTTCTATCGAAAAAGACGAATTTTGCACAAAAATATGTACATGAATTTTCAACCAAATAGTTGAATTTCCAACAAAAAAAAATAAATTTCCAACCAAGAAGAGTAATTTTCTATCGAAAAAGACGAATTTTCAACAAAAATATGTACATGAATTTTCAACCAAATAGTTTAATTTCCAACAAAAAAAATAAACTTCCAACCAAGAAGAGTAATTTTCTATCGAAAAAGACGACTTTTCAACAAAAATATGTACATGGATTTTCAACCAAATAGTTGAATTTCCAACAAAAAAAAATAAATTTCCAACCAAGAAGAGTAATTTTCTATCGAAAAAGACGAATTTTCAACAAAAATATGTACATGGATTTTCAACCAAATAGTTGAATTTCCAACAAAAAATAAATAAATTTCCAACCAAGAAGAGTAATTTTCTATCGAAGAAGACGAATTTTCAACAAAAATATGTACATGCATTTTTAACCAAATACTTGAATTTCCAACAACAAAAAATAAATTTTCAACCAAGAAGTGTAATTTTCTATCGAAAAAGACGATTTTTCAACAAAATATGTACATTTAATCGATTATGAGAACACGTATAACATCAAATTCGTTATAAGGGGCCGTGCATAAATTACCTGAAAATTTCTCACGTAAATATCGAGAAAATATTGGTCTTCCGCACTGTATACTACAACAGGTAAAGAGAAGTAGTTATTATACTATGCCTTGGATGCTGGGGTCCTTTAAACTTTAAACAGTCATCCTTAGATATATGGGCGTAAAAATCTTTGATGGAAATTTTAATTTTTTTAATTTAAAAAATTTAGAGATGTTCAATCAGTTAATTGTAAAAATGTTCATCATACCAAATTTTAAGTTGGTACTATTAGTTTTAGTTATGAAAAAGTTTTAAATTTTTAAGGTAAAGACGTGTGGCCTAAACTAAACTATTTAATAGTAAATATTTTTAACTTTATATCAAATATATTATAATTAAATCGAAGTATCTGGGCTAATCGGAAATATTTGTGCTAACACTTTTTATTCGAATAATGTTTGCTTATTAGGGACCTTACTTAAATTACGTAACAGCTCAAGGGGGAGGGAGGGGTCGAGATATTTTGTTACGATTCGTTACGGAAGGGGGGGGGGGTTCATTCATGTACGTAATTTTTGAAAATTCGCAAATGAAACAAAAAACTCGCAGTAAGTGTACATAAATTTAATATGAATTTAACTGTACGTCAGGGAATTTTATTGGTCAGGGAAAAGTCAGGGAATTAACAAAAAAATGTCTTGTAAAAGTCAGTGGATTTCTATAACTTTACATAACTATCAAGAAGAATAAATATGAATTATTTTTATTCTGTTTATAAAAGATTCTAGGTTAAAATTTTCACAAGTTTAACATCCTGGCAGTTGAATATTAACTTATATATTATTCTTATTAGTAATTTATTTGCCTCGTATTTATATTGCTTTTTTTGCAGTTGCTTCCTCTTGAAGATTATCTTTTGAGTTATACATTTTATTATTTGTTTGAAAATTCAACAATTTATTTAAAATATCATTCTTTTTGGCTGAAAATACAACTGTTTTGTTCCAAATTCGTCTTTGAGGGTTAAAAATTCAAATATTTTCATAGAAAATATACTTTTGGTTCAAAATTCACATCTTAGTGTTGAAAATTTACCTGAATTCTTTTTTGGATGAAAATTCAACTATTTTTTTGTAAATTTGCCTTTTTAATTAAACAATTTATCTATTTTAGTAGTAATTGCATCTGTCTTGGATAAAAATGCAACTGTTTGGTTGAAAATTAATCTTCTTTGCTTAACTTTGTTAAGAAATAATAACTTTGTTAAGAAATAACTTTTTTGTTGAAAATTAATATTTTTAGTTGAAAATTCATCTTATTGGTTAAAAATTTAAGTTCGACAATTTCACAAAATATAGATATTTTGTGAAATGTCGTCTGTTTGGTGTTAAAATTCATTTTTTTTTATGAATTTTCATTTTTTAGGTTGAAATATTAACTATTACACTTTGTTGTTCCGAAGTGATCTTTTTATGTGGAGAATTCAATTGTTTTCTTGAAAACTCAACTTCTTTTTTAAAGTAATCTTTTATAGTGGAAATTTCATTTTTGTACAATAAATAAATAAATTTGAAAATTTTAATTTTGTATCTTAAGTATTGTTTTATTCCGTATATCAAATACCCTATTTTAATATTTATTTTAATATTAATCGTCAGGGGAAATTAGAAATTGGTCAATGAAAAATCAGGGAATTTTGCAAAGCATATATTATCTTAAATATAAAAAGTTTCCATTAGTTTCGTCCCATATCTTATTATTTCTCGAAACCATAAATTAATTACAGTAAGAGCACGGGGGAGGGTCGAAATACCCCCCCCCCCCCCCTCCCACCGGCTCGGGGGGGGGGGTCTTGGAGACGTCCTATAATCCGTTACGTAATTTAAGTACGGCTCCTTACTAATTCTCGTCATTTTATAAAACATTGAGGACATTCATCTTCAAAATTAGTGCAAGGAAATTAAAGTATATACTTATCCAAAAGCTATACTTATCCAAAAAATCTGCCCGCCACGCGGGCACATTCACATCGCCCGCTGCGCGCGCGGCTCGCAAGTTTGAGCGCGCCTAGGGTGCGCGACTATGGTTCTCGCGCTTCGCGTTTGATACTGTATTTACCTCGCGCTACGCGCTCGGTCGTTGTATTTCCCCCACATTTGTGCACAGACCTTTTAAAATTAAAAGTCAAAGTATCGACAACTGTAATTTGGTGATTGTGAATTCTCTTTTGTTAAAGCTTCTTCGGCTTTAACGAATACATTCTCATCACGTACCTCGTGCTTCGCACTCGATTTAGTCCAAAATGCGAAATTTTCTACATTATTTTCAACACTATTATGTCAAATATATATTACATTTATTTATGTACCTCGGCCTTTGATTGCTTATTCAGATATTGCAAAATAAAGTACAAATTTTATTTACCATGATTACTTTAATATTTGTTTCTTATTTTGCATTATATTTCATTCTCAGCTACCGTTAAAATTTTATATCATTTCAATAAATGTATATTATTACAATTCATAGTATGGATTGATATTGCAAACAGACGTATTTTCCTTGTCTTGTTTTTATACTTGAAAAAAGTGCGCATCCTACAAAAAAAACAAAACAATTCTGTCATTATGCATTTTATTGCAACTTGTGTCGTTTTTCCATATATTGTAATTTGTTTATGTTCAATGTTATTTTTTACGATTTGAACCAAAAATATGCATCCTAGCGTAAAGTGGTTCTAAGAAAATTTGTAAATGTATAATTTAGGCGAAAAACTTTGTTAGATAAAATATTATTGTATCGTGTATCGTTTTTCCAAAAAGTTAATTTTTTTATTTTAAATGTACTTTTATAACAAAAGTTTATAACAAATTTGTAGCTCCTTTCTGAGTGAACAACCTTTATCTATTAATTTTTTTCGTGGCTTCTGTCGTTTGTCCAAATTTATTTTATTCTTAAATCAGTTTTTTACAAATGAAACAAAATCTACGCGTCCCATCAAAAAGTGATTCATAACAAATTTGTAGATCTTTTTTGAATGCACGATTTTGTCTATTCATCTTTTTTCGTATCTTGTATATTTTTACCGCAAACTGGAATTTTTGATTTTTCATAATTTTTTTGTGCGATAAAAATTTGAATTTTCGATTTTTCAAGAAAATTGAAAAAAGTCTTATAACAATATAGTAGGATGTTAAAAAAAAAACATTTTTCTTTTCTTGAATTTTTTTCATATCGTGCGTTGTTTGGCTTAAAATGTTCATTTTCGTTTGTTTTTTGGAATTTTGTAAATGCTATAACTCCAGTAATTTTTGTTTTATCAAAAAAAGCTACTGGGATAAATCGTTTGTCTTTGTGAGTACTACGAATATCCCGACATAGAATTTTTAAATTTGAAAAAAGTGGTCTAAAAAATTTTGAAAAAACGCTCACTTTTTGAATTTTTATCCAAAATGGCTGGCTAACGGACTTGACCTTCACTTTAGGACACTTGAAGAGTATACCAAAGCCCAATCCAATTTGCCAATTCTTTCGAAAGTTATCTTGCTAACAAAATAAAAATCTACATACATACAGACACACACACTCACATACATACATCCTTGCATACACACATGCATACATACATACACACGTCCACACATACATACATACACACGCATCCAGACATATTCGCGAAAACCTGTTTTTTGGGTTCAGAATGTCTCAAAACATGGACATTTGACAAAAACGGAGAGGGTCAAATTTTACACAAATCTAATACTTTCTCCGATGAGAATGTAAAAAATTTTTGTATACCTCTATTCGTTTTTATCACGCATTATTATTACAGAGTAGCCACTGAAACTTAAAAAAACTTCCAGGTCATTTTCCGGTTTTCCAGGTAAAAAATTACATTTTTCCCAAATAACTTTTAATCATTTTTAATAATTATTATTTAATACTAATCGCTTTGTTATATAAAGTTTCAAAAGAATTACACATTTCACAGCCCAAAGTAATATCGAAACAGGGGAAATAGAGTAATTTTTCAAACAAAAAAAGTCGGCCCGCTGGGCGGGCACATTCTCATTACGCGCTTAGCGCGCGGCTCACTTCGCTCACAAGTTTGAGCGCGCCTAGGGCGCGCATCTATCGAATCTCGGGCTTCGCGCTCGAGACTGAATTGCCTCGCGCTTCGCGCTCGGATATTTATTCTTTGCACTGGGAATGCCCAAATGAAATTTTAGCAAAAACATATATTCTATAGATCGCAGTTCTTTGCATCTGCATACTCTGAATTTTCTACGTAATTGAGCATAGTTAAAGATTAAATTGCTCAAAGCAATTTAATTTTATTTTCTGATCTACCTTCAATAAAAATCAACAATCCTTTCTTCAGACTTCCTTTCCTATCTCGCGTTGTTAAGAAAATTTGTAGGAATTTTTAAAAGTTGAAATTCCTTGAAAAACTTGGAAAATAGAGCTTTTTTATATTTCAGCTTTTTTGACACTTCTTATCTTAACCAAGAACTATAGCCCACCTGTAATTCGCCAATAGTTATATATACTTAATTGTAGGTATATTCCGATGTTCTGTAATTTAATAATAATAGCCTACAGCCCTAGTAGAAATGTACGAACGGCGCAGTACTGACCCAGTACTGACTGCCGGTCTGGCAGTACTGACTCCCAGTACTGGGCCAGTGCTGGGCCAGTACTGGCTTGTAACGCTGTCCAGTACTGATTTTCGGAGCTTGTCCAGTACTGACTCAGTACTGACTATCAGTACTGGCACACTACTGGCATATAAATAGCTCCTTATAGCAATAGAATATTGCGCGATATCCCATTTGATTCTAATTATGTTCTGTATTGTCCCAGGGATACCGTAGGAATAATCAGGGAGTTAAATGGGATATAATGTGAAGTTTTATTAAAATACATATTATTAACATACAATAATGTATATTAAAATCATTTTTAATTCTGTCAAGTACTATACAATTTACCGTATCCGTACAGCCCGCGTACACAGTCGCGACTAACAAAAATTATACGTCCGAGATATCCACATTCGGATATCTCGCAGCAGCAAGGGTCAGCTCGACCATAGTGCAATAGAAGAGCGTCGCCCTGCAGTAACCATC
This sequence comes from Andricus curvator, assembly GCA_932195095.1. NCBI lineage: Eukaryota > Metazoa > Arthropoda > Insecta > Hymenoptera > Cynipidae > Andricus > Andricus curvator. Next base: position 230,747 of record CAKNYM010051845.1, on the reverse strand, counting down.
TTGTTGATCACGGTAGCATTTATGCCAAGTAAGTATGATTTTCGACGCCTCGACTCCTGTCTTAAACACTCGGCGCGCCGTTTCGACTGCGAGAGAGGCAAATCGTTGCGCGCCCTGGCGCACCACAGCCGAACTTTTGCCCAAGGCGGTAAGATTCAAATCTTCAAATTTTAAATCAAATCTTTTTGTGTCAAATCTTTTATCCATGAATCGTGGTTTATCGTTCATACCATTATGATAGTTAGATATATGAATATACGAACTTATTTATTAAAGCTAGAATAAAAATTATTGTTCAACATAATACATAATAAATAATTTACGATATCAGAATTTGATTAATTATTATTTATAGTGATTAATAATGCGATGAAATTTCAATATTATTATTTCAAGCATTTTACGTAGCAGAGCACCGTAGATTATTGTTAAACTATTGTAAAAAAATCTAATATACTAGATGAAAAAAAATCAACATGAATTAATGTATTTTCTCCTTTTTTTACGAAAGCGACTATTAATCATTATCATTATTATGAAAAGTTTCAATAAACTGCGTTACTGAATAAAAAGGGCAATCTATCCGGGCCTTATTCTTACCTGATCAGGGTCGTAAATACGGCCTTTTATCAGATTGCCTTAATTAAAAATAAGGCTAGCCTATCCGGGCCGTATTTGGACCTGATCAGGGCCGTTATATACATTTTTAAATCAGGCAACCTTATCAGGGCCTGGTAGGAGCCTTTTTTCAAATAAGGCTAAAAAAGACATTTTCCGCACGGGTCTCTTATGTTGACGCGCGTTGATTTGATCTTTAGAAAGTGGGATTAAAAAATATTTTACCATAAATTATATATATATATATATATATATATATATATATATATATTTAGAACATTTTAATAATTTTTATTTTTAGAGTTTGATTTTCTAGAACTCTTAACATGCTTTTTTATGTAGGGACTTCAAACAATTTTTGAGTGAAAAAAAAATCTTGTCCACGATTTGATATTTTTCATCCTTCGAAAACATTCTAGTAGCATTTTTAAGAATTTCTTTAACAAATAAGAATTTTTATTTACCACCGAACTGGTACTGATTCGGTCTTCAGACCAACGTTCTGCCAGTACTGGCAGGATTCCGGAGGTCAGTACTGGCTGTCAGTACTGAATCAGTACTCTGCCGGTGGTGAATTCCGGCATACTACGGACATTTCTACTAGGGAGGTGGGATGGCTATGAAATATGCATAAATCTAACTTTACATCTTATAATTTTCGTGAATAATGTTAAAAAATGTCTATGCTGTCAAAGATTACTTTTCAACATTAAACAGTTTAAAAACAAAAATTTCACTATGAACAATTGGAAAAAATATTCTTCAATTCAAAGAAAATTTCTTTGAATTAAAGAAATATATTCATTGGCTCTCCAGCCGAAGAAAAGTTTAATTGATGCAAGTGTCTACAAGTGCCGAAAAAATTTGGTCAATTGTACCGAAATTTCGGTACAAATAGCCCATTTTCCAGCTCTATTTGTACCGAAAAAATCCGCCTATTTGTACCGAAATTTCGGTACCCGTAGCCACGACCTTATTTGATTCAAAGACATTTCTTTAGTTCAAAGAAATGGTTTTTTGTTTGAATAAATATATTTTTTTTAATTTGAGATGATTTTCTTCATTTGGAAGTTTCTTTTGACGGTTTCTTTAATTCTAGACAAATTTTTTTCTCATATTTTCATAAATATTTACAGTTAAAATTAAATGCAATTTTGTTTCAATTTGATTAATATTTATTTCTTTATTGATTGCTAATGACGTGAAATTGACATTTGATATTATAATATTGCTATTTATTGTCCTGGATTCCTCAAACAAAAACAATGTAGCACTATTTTATTCGTAACTTTTTATTAGAACTTAGATTCACAGAGAAAATTTTTATTGTGGAATTATACTGTCTAATTTTAAAAGCTTTGAAATTAAAGTGATTTGACTTAGACAATACGACGATTTCAAGTCGGTTGTGTTTAAAATTGTTCAATTTTTGATGTTTTGATTTTAAAAGTCTTGAAGTTAGACATATTATAAATAATTATAGTCTTTATTATTAGAGTATTTCATCAAGTATATCTAATTATCTCCCTAAATCACTAATTCAGTTTCATAATTTTATAAATCATTTTCGAGTTTTCATTTTTATGACTTTTTTCTGTAAGTTCAGAAATTGGCATTAATCAGAAAAAATATGACAATACAATTTTCTCTATATGTACATATGATATATATTTATTTATTACTTAAGAATAAATCGAAATATTTTGATTTTTTTCGCAATATCGTCTTAAAGAACTTCCGAAAATAGTTAATTTTGGGGATTTCATTATTTAATGACAATGTACATTCTTAATCACTCGGTGATTTAATAAGCACTCAATATAGGAAAAGTGATAAGGGGGGGGGGGGGTCAAAACTGTCAGGAAAAAGCGTTCAGTATTTTTTGAACGGCCCCTATATATATGAGGTGTCAAAAAATGGTGTCTTCAAAGTATATATCATTCGACGCAGAATTTCACGAAACGTATAAATCAATAAAGTCTCAAAAAAGTATTTTTGGTGCCTTTTTTTGAAAATCTCAAGAATCAGTTATATCTCTGGCTGGTCTGAAAGATCTAAATTCTAAAATTCAAACAAGAAACCAAAAACTTAATGTAGGAAAGTGTCCTTGAAATTTTTACTCAATATCTTTTGTTAGCCAAAGTAAATTTCCCGAGTACCCCATCCTTTAAATTTAAAGATTTAACCTGGAGAGGTAAAGAAAAGCAGGTATATATTTCGAGCGAGAGGGCGGGGCACTTCTGGTACTCCTGTTAGAAATTAGATCCCAATGATTTTGTTATTTTTTCTGAAATATTTTATATTTTTTTGAACCGTCATATCTACCTATAATTCTTTGAATTTTTATAATTTCAAAAGAAAATTTGTATCTTGCATAATAAGGTACATAATAAGGTATAATAAGTCAATATGAAATGCGAATTGTTTTATCTTCCATAATAAGGTATATAATAAGGTATAATAAGTCAATATGAAATGCGAATTGAATTCTCTGTTATATTAGTTTAAAATTTATAATTTAAGTTGAATTAAAATTGTTACAAAAATTGGTTCTCTGATCGTTATAATTAAATATACAGTTAGCTATTAACTGGTCAAATATATTTAATAAATCATTGTAAAAATGACGTAAAGGATTGAAATTGTACACCCTCTCAACGATACAGACAGAAAATTAAAAGAGTAATAACCATTGCAAAACTAAACATATCAATGAATTTTGTATTGACAGAGAGAATACAAAATTTTTGGTGTCAGGCTTTCAAACAGAGGTTCAACATTTTTTCAACTCAAAAAGTTTAAATTTGGGGCAACTTAAATGTGGCAGATTGAAAATGAAGCTTTAAAAATTCGAAGTCCTCAAATTCATACCAAAAAAAATCCAGCTATTCGTACCGACATTTCTGCAGACGCAGCCACGTCATTAAAAATTGTACACTTCAAAAATTGAAATGTTTAAAATATATAAATAAAATATTAAAAACTAAACATTTACTGATACATGCGAGGATACATGTTCATATTGTTCAAAGTCTAACTACTTTACTATTTCAGGATGTACACTAGTTAGTAGTTATCTCAAGTTCAAAAATGAGCATTTTGAAAAATGATTTTTAAACTCGAGGAAAACATTTCCATTGTTAATTGTAACTAACTTTGGAAGATTGCGGAGGGCGAACTTTCAAAAAAATATTTAAGTTTAAAATTATTCAGTTATTTAGAGGCTTACATGTTTCTGCTTTCTATTCAGGTAAAAGTTGCGCGATTCTTATTTAATCCTAAGGTTGTGCGGATTATTCTATTTTTATTTAAAAAAATATATTTAAGATAAATATATTTAAAAAAATTAACAATTGTGTAATTCCTGAATAAAATTTTGTAAATAAAAACGTACCAAAGAGATTCGTAGAGAATCCTTCAAAGAATAAAATTAAGTGATAAAATAATAACCTGAAATATTGTTTTCTAAAGTTCGCCTAATAATAGGATTATTTTCCTCAAATTTAAGAATCATTTTCAACAATGCTTATTTTTGAACTTGAAATAACTAGTGTACATCCTTATTTATTGCGTCAAATTGGTAGGGTAGCCTGAAAAATTGAACAATTATGGCCCTACTGGCGTTTGACTCCAAATAATAAACTATGATGCAATTATACCTTCAAAATTAAATTATTTTCAACCAAATAAGAAACTTGTTTTGTATTTGTATTGTAATCTTATCATTTTCAATGTCACTCATAAAATGTTTAAAAAAATTTCAATCATATAAATCAAACTGTTCACAATTTAATACTTTTAAATACAACCCGTTTCAAAATGAAAGCATTCTTAGTTGAAATAGTATAATTTTAGGGTCTTAAAAATTAGACGTAGTATGCGTAAAAATAAAATAATAAAAAATGTGCAACTTCACAATTTGAAGAGCTTAAAATTAAAAATGCAACAGTATCGAAAGTCGAACTATTTCACAATTCTGCAGTTATTTCATTTTAAATATAAAGGCTCAATAGATGCAATTTTTTTAAATGTAAACTTCCCCAATCAAATCATATCAACTTCAAGTGCTGAAAATGGAAGGACAATTTCATTGTCAATGAATGTAAAATTTCAGATATGTAAATCGTTTGAAGTTAAACAATTTTGAATGAGGTCGAAGTGAATAAAAAAAATTACGTTATCTTTTCTTGTTTCTATTCTGGCGTATTCTGTTATAAACGTAACAATACATTCACTCGGTTTTGGTTTACGCGTTACGTTATTCAAAATAGCAAAATTCACGTCGAAATTATAATTTGTTAATTACACTGCAATTCTGAACAATATATTATGCAAATCGTTCTGTCTTTTATATAATTATTATTAAAAGGTAAACGGATCATATTACAGAAAAACCATAAAACGAAAATTCTAATATATATATATATATATATATATAATTATTTATAGTTGAATCTGAACGGAATTTATTTTCATTAAACAATGATAAATATTCTTCTGTTTATTTATTGTTATTGACCTTGATCGCCGGGTAAGACAGACTTCAAATTGCTCTAGTGATCATGAATATTTTCAGAAAACTCTATTATCTACTGAAATTCATTTCGGCGACAGCGCCTCTGTCGCCGATTTTACTCACGAAGACTGTTAAGAGGGGATAGATACTTCAGCGGGTAGAGAGGCACAGCGGGGAGGGTTAGGATTTTCGCCGAGAGCGCCGTCTACATTTATCCTACCCTACTAATAATTCTATCCCCACTCCGCCGTCACTTGCCGCATCTAGGTCTATAATATCTTTGCTTGTACCATCTAGCAAAATAATGCGTGTATTTTCTGAAAAAAGTTTCTTCTCTCGATCTCTCTAGTCTAGTAGCTTAATGGGAAAGCATCCGGCAATCGGAAGTTCTGAGGTTCGATTCCCAGCGGAGCGAATGGAGAAGATTTTTTTTTTCAGAAAAAATTAATTAAAATAATTTTTAATTCATATCTCCATCTAGTCTGAAAAGACGTTAAAAATTTCTGTTATTCTCTGATGATAATACAGATTCCTTGAAAAATTTATAATTATAAAAGTGGTAGAATAGATAAACCTTTCTTAATCTTTTTTTATACATACTAGACTATTATGTGCGCGCGCAAGCGCGCGCTAACTTTTGTATTCATTTTTCTCATTTAATCAATTTTCGAATAACTATTTATTTGTTAATATTTTTTGACCAATCACATTTTTGCTGAAAATATATTCTCAAAGAATGTATTCAGTGAATCCATGTAACGCAGAATTTACTATTAATAGTAGTGAATGGCGATATATCATTTTAAGATTTCAAGTGCACGTTATATGTAATTTAATATATTTAAAAAAACATAATTTTTGTACAATGACATTTGCAGGTACTTTCACGGCCATTTTTTAAAAATGTATCGCTAAATCATTAACAAATTAACAACTATAATTTAAACAATCATATTCTGATCCGATTCTCAGTTCTCAACATAAAAATCAATAAACATGTATTTGCACTGGAATGTTCAAATAAATTTTTATAGAAAAAGAAGAGCGTGTCCAAATACATTGCTAAATAATTAAAACATATGTACACGTCATTTTGAAAAATTGAATTCAAATTTCATTTTTATGAAAATTATAATTATAATTAACGTTTTAAACTAATTTTTTTAATATAAATAAACTTTTATTATACCAATTATATTCAATTAGAAACGTCAAAGTAAATAAAAAATTTATGTTACTGAATCGAAAAAAATTTAAATTCAATATTTACAACATTTAATATTGTGAAAAAATTAATCACTCAATAATCAATCAGTCAGTTTACAAAATAAAAACCCTTGAATAATTATTTTTATTGAAAAATTCAAATAATTCTCACTTCATATTTTTTTAAACTTGAAATTTCATTTCTGAAAATTTCAATTATTAATAACCTCACTGTTAAAAAGGTTTGGAATTCTCCAACACTTCTACAATACAAGCGTGAGGCAAAATTGCAAACACGGTATTGGAATGCCGAAATTGCAATATATGTATTGTAAGCGTCGTAAATCGTGAAGTCGCCGTCGAGAATTCCAATACATGTATGGTAGCATTTATATCGCTGCATGATCCGTTGCATTTGAAAACTACAATATTATGTATTGTAGCGTTACCCTACATTTCGGCAATAAACTTCAAATACATTTAGTGGAAGTTTTATGCTGGAATTTTTAACAGTGCTTTTATAATAATTTTCTGAAAACAAATAAAACACATGAACATTGTACATATTTTGAAAATTGAATTCAGATACTCATTTCACATCATAAATATTATAAAAAATTACATCATTATAATACAGATAGGTTGAAAAAAATAAACTTTTACTATACTAATTATATCCAATATTCAATCACATCTTGAAGTAAATAATTAATTTATGTTGCTTGATAGAGAAAAATTGAAATTAAATATTTGTATTATTTAATTTTGTGAAAAAATTAATCAGCTATTGTTGAAAAAAATAATCAGTGAATAATTAATTTATCTATGTATGACATACAAAACATTAAACTGTAAATTTCGTTCAAAAATTTAAATAATTTTTATTCTACATTTGAAAACAAATTTCAATATCATTTCTGAAAATTTAATATATTAGTAACCTTCCATACTAATTTCAGAAAAAATAAAAACATATATTCACATCTAATTTTTAAAAATAATGTGATTGAAATAGTGTTATTTCAAATGTAAATAAACTTTTATTATGCAAGTTATACCCAGTATTCAATTACAAAACCTGAAAGTAAATTATAAATTTATGTTTCTGAATTTAAAACAATTTAAATTAAATTTTTATGTAATTCAATATTGTGGTTAAAATTATTCAGTCAATAATTAATTAAATAGTTCACAACATAAAAACCCTCAAACAATTATTTTCATCGAAACAATGAAATTATTTTTACTTCATTTTTTTTTTCAAATTGGAAGTTTCATTTCTGAATATTTTAAAAAATTCAAGAAAATTTAAGTTCTAATAGAATCAATAATTAATCAATCATTTTAAAGCATAAAAAGCATTATAGAAATGTTTTCATTGAAATATTCAATTCATTTTTAATTCATAGTTTTGAGATTTTCAATTTCATTACTTAAAATTTAAATTATTAATAACCTTTTATACAAATTTGATAAAAAATCGAAACATATGTACATATAGTTCTGAAAATTGAATACAGAAAATCATTTTAGATCATCACAAACATTTAAAAAATTATATAATTATAATGAAGGTATTAAAAAAATATTATTATAAAAATTATGGCCAATATTCAATTACATAACCCTAGAGTGGATAATCAATTTATGTTAACTAATTGAAATCAATCAAAATTCAATCTTTATGTAATTAAATATTGTGAAAAAAATTAATCAGCTAATAATTAATTAATCAGTTTAAAGCATGAAAAGTATCAAATAATTATTTTCATTGAAACATTCAAATAATTTTTACTTTATATTGTTATGAAAATTTGAATTATTGATAACCTTTTGAACTAATTCCAGGAAAAATGAAAGCGTATGTACATATAATTTTGAAAATTAAATTCAGATACTCATTTCGCAACCTCAGGAACAATTTGACATTTATGTAACTGGAATAAGACTATTTTAAATATAAATAAACTTTTATTATACAAATTTTAGCCAATATTCAATTACATAATCTCAAAATAAATAATCTATAATATTAAACTTAAATCTTCATGTAATTTGATATTGTGTGGTGAGCCCACACTTGTAGTTATTTACTACAATAAACTATTCACCTAGAAACACTACCCGAATCGGGTAGTGTCACGCCTACCCTGAAAGGGAAATGGCTTAATGGTATACATACATACATACATACATACATACATACATACATACATACATACTTAATTAATCAGTTCACAACATAAAAAGCATAACAAAATTATTTTCATTGAAACTTTTAAATCATTTTCACTTCAAAAATATTTTTTTTTAATTTGGACTTTTCTTTTATTAAATTTATTTTCTTAATAATCTTTTAACTAATTCCAGCAAATGTACTTTTAAACAGAATCAGTTAATATTTGATTCATGAATTCAGAACATAGAAAAATAAATCTTCATTACAAAAATAGCAGCCAATATTAAATCACATAACCTTAATGTAAATAATCAATTTATGTGACTTAATTGAAAATAATTCAAATTCAGTCTTTATGTAACTCAATTTCTTGAAAAAAATTAATCAGTCAATAGTTAATAATAGTTAATTCATCAGTTAATAACATAAAAATCAATCAACAGTATTATTTGCATTGAAACATCAAAATAATTTTAATCTTATATTATTCTAAAAATTTAAATTATTTATAATCTTTTAAACTAATTTCATAAAAACTTAAAACATATTTACATATAATGTTGAAGATTGAATTTAGATAATTATCTCACAACATCGTAAATATTTTGAAAATTATGAAAATGGAATAGAGGTATTTCAAATATGAATGAACTTTTATTATACGAATCATATCCAATATTCAATTACATAACGATTCCTACTATACCACAATTTGACACAAGATGTAGGCTACGTTTTTTCGTATGAATGAAAAATATTTTTTTTTCATTTGAAATTGCATTTTAATACATTTAATTTAGTAATGACCTTTAAAACTAATTCCAGAAAAAATTAAAATGTATGTACATATTAATTAATCATATCACAACATAAAAAGTAATAAACAGTTATTTTCAGAAAAACCTTCGAATAATTTTTACTTTATATTTTTCTGAAAATTTGAAATAACAATAACCTTTTAAACTAATTTCATAGAAAAGTAAAATATATGTTCATATAATATTGAAAGCAAACTTCAGATACTTATTTCAGAACATCACAAAAATTATACAATTGAAATAAAGGTATTTTAAACATGAATAACCTTTTATTATCAATATTAGAGGTTATATTCAATTACATAGCCTGCAAGTAAATAATCAATTTATGTACATACTTAATATAAGCAAATTAAAATTTAATCTTTATGTAAGTTAATATTGTGAAAAAATTAATCAGCTCATAATTAATTAATATGTTCACAAAATAAAAAGCATTAAACTATAATTTTCATCCAGGCATTCAAGTTGAAAAATTATTCAATTGTAATAAGGGTGTTTTAAATTGAAATAAACTTTTATGATACAAATTATACCCAATATTCAATTATATAACCTTCAAGTAAATGATCAATTTATGTTACTTAATTTAGAAAAAAACTATATTTCAATCTTCATTTAATTTATTAGCGCTCAAAAAATTAATCATCTAATAATTAATTATTTATTTAACAAAATAAGAATCTTCAAACTATAATTTTTATTAAAACATTCAAATAATTTTTACTCAATGTTTGTTTTTCAATTTAAATTTTCATTTTTGAAAATTTTATTTAATAATAACCTTTCAAACTAATTCCAGGAAATGTAAATTTTAATAGAATAAGTTAATAACTATATAATTAGTTGACAACATAACAAGCATTAAAGAATTATTTTCATTGAAAGATACAAATAATTTTTACATTATATTCGTCTTTAAATTTGAAATTGCATTTCTATAAATTTAATGTATTGATAACCTTTTAAAAAAATGTAAACAAAGTTAAAATATCTGTACATATAATTTTAAAATTAAATTAAGATACTTGTTTAACAACATCACATACATTGAAAAGGATTATATAATTGTAATAGAGGTATTTTAAAGAAAAATCAAACTTTTATTGTAGAAATAATAGCCCACATTCAATTACACCACTTCAAAGTAAATAATCAATTTACGTTACTTAATTGAAAAACAAATTTATTTCAATCTTCATCATAATTAAAAAAATTAATAATAAAATAATGTTCAACATTATTTTCATTGAAATATTCAAATAATTGTACACATAACTTTGAAAATTTAATTCAGATACTCATTTCACAAGCTCAAAAACATTTTAAAAATTATACAACTGGAATAAGGCTATTTGAAATATAAAAAACTTCTATTATATAAATTATAGCCAATATTCAATTACATAACTTAAAAATAAATAATCGATTTATGTCAGTAGAGAAAAATTAAAATTCAATCTTTATGTAATTTAATATTGTGAACAGAATTAATCAGCTAATAATTAATTAATCAGTTTACAAAATGAGAAGCATTCAAGTATAATTTTTATTGAAACATTCAAATAATATTTACTTTACCTAATTTTTGTTTAATTTGAACTTTCAGTTCTGTAAATTCAATTTATTAATAAACTCCCAAACTAATTCCAGGAAATATTACTTTTAATAGAACCAGTTGATAATTAATTAATCAGTTCACAACATAAAAAGCATTAAGCAATTATTTTTATTGAAACATTCAAATAATTTTTACATTGTGTATATTTTTTCGTTTGAAATTGCATTTATATACATTTAATTTATTAATGATCTCCAAAATTAATTTAAAAAAAAATTAAAGTATATGTACTTATTAATTAATCATTTCACAACATAAAAAGCAATGAACAGTTATTTTCATTAAAACATTCGAATAATTTTTACTTTATATTTTACTGAAAATTTGAATTAATAATAATCTTTTAAACTAATTCCATAGAAAAGTAAAATATGTGTACATATAATATGGAAAGCATAATTCAGGTTCCTATTCACAACATCACAAAAATTTGCAAAAATTATACAATTGGAATAGAGGTATTTTGAACATAAATAATCTTTTATTATAAAAATTATAGCTAATATTCAATTACATAACCTTGAAATAAATAATAAATTTATGTACTTAATTTCAACAAATCAAAATTTAACATTTATTTAATTTAATATTGTGAAGAAAATTAATCAGATAATAATTAATTAATCTGTCCACAACACAAAAAGCATTAAACTATCATTTTTATTCAGGCATTCAAACAATTTTTATATCACTTTTTTTTTAAATTTTCACTTTCATTTCTGAAAAATTAATTTGTTATTAACACTTTTTAGTAATTTGAGAAAAAATTAAAACATATATACATATAATTTTGAAAATGAAATTCAGATAATCGTTTCGCAACATCACCAACATTGGCAGAAATTACGTAATTGGAATATAGGTATTTTAAATGTAAATGAACTTTTATTATACAAATTATAGCCAATATTCAATTACATAATCTTAAAGTAAATAATAAATCTCTGTTCTTAATTGAAACAAATCAAAATCAATCTTCATGTAATTTAATATTTTGAGAAAAATTAATCAGATGAAAAATAATCAATCAGTTCAAAAAATAAGAAGTATTAAACTATAACTTTCATTAAAACATTCAAATAATTGTTACTTTATATATTTTTTTAAATTGAGATTTCATTTTTGAATATTTGATTTAATAATAACCTTTTAAACTAATTCCAGAAAATATAAGTTTCAATAGAATCAGTTAATAATTAATTAATCAGTTCATAACATAAAAAGCGTTACAGAATTATTTTCAATGAAACATTCAAGTAATTTTTACATTATATATATATATATATATATATATATATATATATATATATGTGTGTGTGTGTGTGTTTTATTTGAAATTGCATTTCTCTACATTTAATTCAATAGTAATCTTTAAAACTGATTTAAAAAAAATTAAAATATATATGTACATATCATTTTCAAAATTTAATTCATATATAGTAATTTCACAATGTATCAAACACTTAAAAAAAATGAATCAATCAGTTCAGAAAATAAGAAGCATGGAACTATAACTTTCATTGAAAAATTCAATTAATAAATCGAAATAATTATCGGCGATCGATAAAATAAGAAATCTACATTTTTACTTCTGTTAGTTTTTATTTTTATAAATAGAGGTCACCCTATGACTCACAAAGTGACGACTTAAGAAAACTTCCTCCATAAAACTACGATGGAGGTTACGAGTTTTCATCTATTTTAATGAATGATTATTATGCATAATACATAGAAAATTTAATTTAGGTGAATTGTTGGTGACTTTATTAATATATTGAAAATGTATTTCACTAATTTTTGGTGACCTCTGTATTAAAATTAAAATCAACAGAAGTATAAAAGTAGATTTCTTATTTTATCGATGACCGATAATAGCGAGATTTTGCATAACGTTCCGTGGCTTGTGGTAAACACTAAAGTCACGCGTTGACGTTACTGCGCATGCTCTGCGAGTTTAGCGTTGTCCTTTTCCGCTATCCGACGTTCGTTAGCGTCATAGGCGTAATTACCGGTGTTCCATGTTTTCCGGGAACACAAGCCCCGCAAGCTAGGGGGCCCCCACCAATGCAGAAACAATTGAAAATCCGAACGCAAACTTTTTAAACGTAGTTACGCCACTGGTTAGCGTATCATTTAATACAAAATGGCGACTACCATGTCTGGACCAATGGAGGTTACCTGTTTTTATATGAAGGAACCAAATTTTCAGCTCGATATCTCATTTCATGTGGACAGGAGGATGTCGAAGAAAATGTCGGTAATGTAGGAATTTTGTCACATGACCCAAGTGTGACATGTCCTTAAGGCCATGTAATAACTAGCCGATTCCTACCTTACCGATATTTTTTCAAAATTTACGTCCACACTAATTGAGATATCGAGATGAAAATTTAGGAAGTAACGTAAAAAACATTAAGGCACGTTTACATGGCCCTAAATGTTTGAAAAAACAAAATGAATTATCATTAGAAAGTTTATAAATATTTTTTGTTATTTTTAGAAATTCAGGACCAGACAAACGTTCCTTCGTAGATAAAGTAGGAATCTGGTAACTATTACATGGCCTCAGGTATTATTAATTTTTAATTTATTAATTATTTAAGAAATATTTAATTTATCATGTGTTTTTTTTGCAGTAATTTAATTCAATGTTAAAAATTCAAGGTCCTGGAAGACCTGAAAAAGTCATGGAATTTTGAAAAAAATGACTGTTTTTTTTGTTTGCACTTACTTGAAAGTCTAGAACTTCACAGACAATTTTAAATTTTCAAATTGATGAGAATTGTTTTTTTTACTAATCTTGAATAGTATAAACAATTTTTGTTTTGTTTAAACAAATAATTCTCTTCTCATAGCATATTGCGGATTAAAGGTATTTTTTAAAATTCTTCGGCCTACTTTTTGAATGTGAAAAGTGAAATTTTTCATTGCAGTTTACTATTTATTGTTCAAATAATTAAGAATTATTGAATGCAACTTTTAACACAAAAAAGTTTTTAAAAACGCATTTTTGAAATTTTTAAAAAGTTCCAATGCTTTGTCCTGATCCTTAGTTTTTTTAATTTACTACTAATTGTTTAAATAGTTTTTATTTGTTTGAACAACTAATTATCTCATAATATCACGAAATAATCGTATTTTCTTAATCTGTCCTTAATGATATGGTCAAATTGATAAATGCGAACATCTATTTCTGAAAATTTTCATTATTATTAATTGTTATTATTTAATAAAAAAATTCTTTTTAAATAATTGTGGTATCTGGTTGTTATGGAAAATACCAATAATTGTCGATATTATGAGATAATGAGTCATTTAAACAAATAGTATTAAGTTAAGAAATTAAGGCTTAGGACAAAGTATTGGAACTTGTTGAAAAATATCAAAAAATTAGTTTTGCTCAACCTTTTCTTGTTAAAAGTTGCATTTAAACAATTCTCCATTGTTTCAACAATAAAAAGTCAACTACAATGAAAATATTAACCCTTCGCATTGATAAATTAGACCAAAACATTCATGCAAATAATTTTAATTCGCTATATCATGAGATAATAAATTGTTTAAACAAATAAAAATGGTTTAAGGCCATGTGACGAGTGGATCACGTGACCGGATTCCTACCTTACCGGCACTTTTTTTATTTGTCAACTTATTTTCACACGAAGCGCCACATCGAGTTGAAAATTGGGGATACTGAATAAGAAGCACTAACAAACGCGGCTCTGGTCCTAAATTTGTATAATTATGAAAAAAGCAAAAAAAAATTTGTTCTAACAAAATTTTTTTCATACTAATAAGAATTTAGGACCAACGCCACGTTTCTTAGTGCTTCTTATTTATTATCCCAACTTTTCAACTCGATCTGGCTATTCGTGTGAAAATAAGTTGACAAATAAAAAAAATGCCGGTAAGGTAGGAATCTGGTCACGTGACCCACTCATCACATGGCCTTAAACAACAGAAAGTAACTTTAATAAACTATAATAAATTTTTAAATTAAATTTTTTCAGTTACTTTATTGCTAGTTATTTTCTCAGACCGATTTCATTGATAAAAGAAAATACTGATTAATAAGTTCGTTGTGTCATTAATCCCAGAGAATAATAAATTTTTAAGATTCGCAGGGGAAACATTCGTCTCTTTTGGTTGTATTCAACTGTTAGATTTCAAACTAAATTATTTTGTTGAAATAATATCAACTATTATATTTTTCGTTGAGAATTTATCTGTTTTGGTTGAAAATTCAAATTCTTGGTTAAAAACTCATGCATTTCTTTAAAAATTCAACTATTTTGGTAGAAAGTTAAACTAGGTAGTTGAAAAATACGGAATATTTTTGTTGAAAATTCATATTTTCAGTTTGAAAATGCAATTGTTTTGTAGAAAATTCGTCTCATTTTTTTGGTTAAAAATTCAACTGTTTTGGTAGAAATTTAATCTGATTTGGTTGAGGATTCAGCTATTTTTGTTGAATATTCCTCTTTTTTAATTGTATTCCACTGTGTTTGATTTCGAATTAAATTTTTTGTTGTAATAATATCAACTATTATATTTTATGTTGAGAATTCATCTATTTCGGTTGAAAATTTAACTTCTTGTTTGAAAATTCATATATTTCGTTAAAAATTCAACTTTTTTGGTAGAAAATTCAACTAGTTAGTTGATAAATAAGGAATATTTTTGTTGAAAATTCATATTTTCAGTTTGAAAATGCAATAGCTTTGTAGAAAATTTTTCTTTTTGACTTGAAAATTAAATAATTATGTGGACATTTTTTTCTTCCTTGTTTCAAAATTCGGCTTTTTCATTTAAAAATTTATCTCTATTGGTAAAAAAAAATCCCATTTCATTTGGTTGATAATTCATATTTTTGGTTTGGAAATGCAATAGTTTTGTAGAAAATTCGCCTTTTTAACTTGAAAATTCAATAACTTTGTGGCAATTTTTTTCTTTCTTGTTTCAAAATTCGGCTTTTTCATTTCAAAATTTCTTTCTTGGGTTAAAAAAAAACATTTCTTTTGGTTGAGAATTCATCTATTTTGGTTGAAAATTCATGTACTTTGTTAAAAATTCAACTATTTTGGTAGAATGTTCAGCTAGTTGGTTCAAAAAAACAAATATTTTGTGGAAAATTCATATTTTCCGTTTGAAGATTCAATTCTTTTGTTGAAAAGTGTTGTTTTTCGTTTGAAAATGCTTCTCTTTTGGTAAAACAATTTCTGTGGAGAGATTCATAATTTTAGTTGAAAATTCATCTTTTTGGTTGAAAATTTAAATATTTTGTTTCACATTCGTCTTTTTTCTGTAAAGAATTCAAATCATTTGGTAGAAAATTCAACTACTTGGTTGAAAATTAACTTTTTTGTTGGAAATTTAACTCTTGTTGAAAATTCGTCTTTTTGGTTTGAAAATGGTAAAAAATTCGACTAATTGGTTGACATTTTTTGCCTCTTTTTAGAAAAATGCATCCTTTTGGCTTGAAAATTCAACTCTTTTCTTCAAAAGTGTTCTTTTTGGTTTGAAAATTAATTTCTTCCGGCTGAAAATGCATCTTTTTGGTTGAAAATTCAACTTTGTTAAAAAGTCATCTATTTTGGTGAAAATGCGATTTTTTTACTTGAAATATTAGAAATTTAAAGCATTTCAAATTGAATCATATAAAAGGTGTTTTGTCCGAAATTGGAAACATTTTGGGCCCTGATACTTAAAATACCTGAATTTCAGAATGGAGTCTTAAATCTGCGGATACATTTTACTGAATTTAATCGAACCAATTTTAAGGTAAAATTATAAGCATTCTTTTCTACTGTCAGGCAAATAGTATTTTCAACTATTTTATCAGTCGAAAATTATGATTTGCATATAGTACTGTGAAATGGGGGAATAGAATTAGGGTAAGGAGGGGCAGCGCCGACCGGTGGGGCAAAGGTGACTTTGCTTATAATATCGTTTTTTAACCATTTTTATTCTGCTTTGCATCAAATAAATCTATTTTATTATAGAGATAGTGCTGCTTACTGAAATCTTGAAAATGGACGTTGTAAAAGAAAATTTGTGCAGAAAACAGTTTTGATCACGAAAGAATGGAAGATTCGCTGGCCGAAATATAAAGTTTTCAACGTTAATAGCAATGCTTACAGTATGAAAATTTTATATTTTGACAGATAAAACAATATCACATAATGTAATTATAATAAATCAACGTAATTCAAGTTCAAAATATATTAAATGTCATGAATAATTGAGGCGAAATACAGCTTGGTAAAAATAATTAAATTATAAAATCATTGTTTTATTCATGTAAATATCACTTATAGAAATAAGATATATGATAATGTAGGACTCGAAATGAAAAAAAAATGATGAATTCTACATCTTATCAACTTTACAAAAAATCATTGACTGTTAACTGGTCGGCGCTGCCCCTCCTTACCTACTAGAATTCAATGATTAAAATCAGGGAAGTGAAAAAGTAACTTTTTATATAACCTGAAGTTATTTTATCTAGTAACTAGTTACCTTTTTTCAGTAATAAGTAACTTAACTGTAACTAGTTACTCAAGACAAAGTAACTTACCCAACACTGTTGGGTAATCTTTACTGTTTTTTTGAAAGGTATGGTTTTTAATTAGCCCCAGTATCATAATTGTAAAGAAGATTTTTTAATTGGCATCAGGGTCAATTATATTTATTTGTGTTCTGCAAATAATTTTTAAACAAAATTTTTACTAAAAATTGGATTTTTGTGTTTTGTCCCGTACTAACTTACCGGACCAGTGTTGGGTAAGTTACTTTTTCTGAGTAACTAGTTACAGTTACTAGATAAAGTAATTTCAAGTTACCTAAAAAGTTACTTAATTAAAAAATAAATAGGCATTAGTTAAAGTAAGTTTTTTCAGTCACATTTTGTAACTAAAGATTTGTATTTTTACCCATAAAATATGCAACTTTTTTATCGGAAAAAATTAATTTTTAAGCCGAAAAGACTAATTTCCAACAAAAAAGTTATTTGTTGACAAAGTTTGGACATTCTACCAAAATACTTAAATTTTTAACAAAGTACATGAATTTTCAACCAAATGGTTGAATTTTGATAATAAAAGTATTAATTTCCATAAAAAAAGTTAATTTTCAACCAAATAGTTGAATTTTCTACCATTTTCAAACCAAAAAGACTAATTTTCAACAAAAGAGTTAAATTTGCAACAAAAAAGTTAATTTTCAACCAAATAGTTGAACTTTCTAACATTTTCGAACCAAGGAGACGAATTTTCAACAAAAGAGTTAAATTTCCAACAAAAAGTAAGTTTTCAAAAAATGTCAACTTTCGACCACATTGGGAATTTCTACCAAAATACTTAAATCTCTTAAAATATACATGAATTTTCAACCAAATGGTTGAATTTTCACACCAAAATTATGAATTTCCACCAAAAAAGTTAATTTTCAACAAAACAGTTAAATTTTCAAGAAAAAGTAAATTTTCAAAAAATGTTAACTTTCGACCAAATTTGGAAT
>CAKNYM010051845.1:178089-199428 GCA_932195095.1 Andricus curvator | reverse complement strand
TAATAAAATGTATTATAATTGTAGGTCAATCGATTCGTCTCGAACCATGAAATCTTCTATATTCTTGAATCAACTTTGAATTATGTTAATGAAAAAAGTTTTACTATAAAAAACCGATTTTCAAAATATATAAATTACCATAACTTCCCTACTCTTTAATAAAATGTATTAATATTATAGGTCAATCGATTCGTCTCGAACCAAGAAATCTTTTATATTGTTGCATCAACTTTGAATATACTAATGAAAGATGTTTTACTATAAAAAACCGACTTATAAAATATTATTGAGTGCTAAGAAAAAATGCAATAAATATTTTTAGAAATCCTTGGTCAGTTTCAAGATATTAGTGGTGAAAATAACCCCTCCAAATTTCATTAATTTATCTGCAACCGTTTTCAAGTTAGCGTGTTCACAAAAAAGTGTGACATCCACACACACATCCGGACAACTGCTTAGAACATTGTATCAGACATTTTTAAATTGAGGAAGGTTTAATTAAATTAATTTAAAAATGTTGGTAAATGTTACAATTACAAAGCTTCCTCTATGAGGAAGCAAAAGTACTCAATAATAAAAAGTACTCTATATTAAAACGTAATTAGCACTTCAGATCAAAATTAGAGTCTTGAGGGACATTGTAAAATAGAAACAAACAACTATTACGTGATTGACGTTCACAGGGATATTAGTTATCATGATCATGAGAGACGATAATGCAACATCATGTACTTGTAGGAATCCAGAAATGTACTAGTATAGGAATTTATTTACTTTATGATTCAGTGCATTGTTATTTAGCGACGATTCAATTAGCAAATGCAAGCGATGATTATTTGATTCCTGGAATGTGGGAGGAGGATCTCACGATGAAATGAACTTCGTCCGGTAATAATAATTCGACTCTCCTTTTATGCCAGACGAAAAGATAGTAAAGTTCCAGATTAAACGTAGTTGAAATATTAATTGGATACGGAAAAAAAGTTGATTATAAATCCAGTGACTTTGTATCATAGGTTTGGACAGGAGAGAAAGTCCATTAAAATTCGCAAACCTTCCGGTTGAAACAACCTTCCGGAAACTGATTAATCACCATGTGACAAGGCATGTACGATTTTAACAGAATTTTTAAAACAGTGATAGAAAATCGCACTCGCTGAGGACTCGAACCCTACCTAATAGGGCAGAGTGAAAATGATCAAATAAGTCGAGTCGTTTGAGCTAAGCGAAAATATTTATAGGTTGACATCCGAAAAAAGTAGAAAAAAATTTGAAATCGGTTAATATCTTCTGTTCTCTTTTTTCATTTGAAAATTCCAAAAAAATTCCCTATTGCTTCGAAAATTATGATGATTTTTTTCTATGTACAGTTTTTGCTAGTGAATAATAATAAAAAATTATAAATTTCTTCAACTTGAATCAAAGAAACATGTTATTATTTTGTTTTTTCGAAAACAAATTTTTTTAGTGATGTTTCAAGCGTTTAAAAATTGACAATTTTACGTTTTTTTGAGCGATTTTGACGACTTGCCAAGGCTACAATTTTTTTTAAAACAGAATAATAGCATGTTTCTTTGATTTAAGCTGAAGAAATTTCAGGTTCGACGTATTCCACTTTTTTACAAATGTGTGCATAGGACTCAATAAAAAAAACATGTTTTTTGGCCATTTTCAAACGATTCTAAATTGAGAAAAATTTTTTTTTCAATTTATAATTTTTTAGTATTATTCACTAGCAAAAACTGTACATAGAAAAAATTCGCAATAATTTTCGAAGCAATAGGGACATTTTTGGGAATTTTCAAGTCAAAAAAGATAACAAGATATTAACCGATTTCAAATTTTTTTTTGGTTTTTTCGAATGTCAACCCACAAACTTTTTTTGCTCAGCTCAAACGATTCGACTAATTTGATTATTTTCACTTCAATGTATAGAATTCCCTGAAAATAAAAATAAGAATCCAACGACCAAATTTGGACAACCGCCATAAAATGCTCTTATTGCAATTAAAAAAAAAAAATTCTGAAAAAAAATCTTTTTCTTTTGACAAAAATAAAAAAGAGGAATGGTGGTTGTCCAAATTTGGTGGTTGGATTCTTAGTTTTATTTTCAGGAATTCTATACATTAACTTGAGTATTGGACGTTAAATAGGATTTTGAATTTGATTTTAATCTGATTAAAAATTCTTCAATTTTTATTTTCACTTCGCCCTACTACCTATCCTACCTAAACCCGTGTATTCTACCGCGCGCACTAACCAACTCAGCTATTGAACCACTTGGACGTTGATTACAAATTTGTTTCCAAATGTTGTTTTTCAGTTCCTTTATTTTCCTTAATATATTGCTTTAAAAAGGCATATACTTTTTTTTAATATTAAAAATGTAATAATTGTATTTTTCAACATTTTTTACACCTCGTAACCTTGTATTATGCTGCCATATATTTATTTTTATTATTCGCTCGGCTCATCTAGATTTTTGAACTTCGTGCTCGACTTGGATGAAAAGAAAAAGTTTGTTTGCAAATATTATAAAATTATCAAAACCTCTACATATTAAGTGATTGTTAAATTTGTTTTTATTCTAGACTGAAAAGGAACTTTATTTACTCAAGGTTCTATCGACCTTAAGGAACACATTCTCATCCAGACACTCGCGCTTCGCGCTCGATATTAGATTTGAAGATCATTTGAACATTGCGTTTCACGCTCGGTTCTGTGCACCGTATGATAGGAACAAAAAAGTTTGAGCGCACTTACGGCGTGCGATTTGGTCGTCGCGCTTCGCGCTCCGAAATACACTGATCGCGCACTTTGCGCTTCGTGTTATATGTTCTTCATATACAAATTACTAAATTTGTATTTGATTTCAAATGAAAAGTAATGATATAATTTAGGCGACAAATTTTTTAGTTAACATATAATTTTAGCTTGTGCCGTTTATCAAAAAAGTTAATTTTTTTCATTTTGAATATATTTTTACAACAAAAATTGATTACAGGTTTGTAAGTCTTTTTTGAATGCACAATTTTTGTTCATTTATCTGTTTTCGTACCTTGCATTGTTTTCAAAAATTCGATTTTTTTTACTGTCAATGTTATTTTCGCGAATAAAACAAAAACTGCGCATCCTATTAAAACATGATTCACAACAAATTCGTACCTCTTCCTTGGATGAACAAATTTTGTTTTGGTCATTTTTTTCGTAGCTGGTGTTATTCGTCTAAAAATTTGATTTGTCTATTTTCAATGCTGTTTTTTACAAATAAAACAAAAACTACGCGTCATATCAAAAAGTGATTGATAAGAAATTTGTAGATCTTTTTTAGGTGCACAATTTTGGTGAGATGACCTTTTCTCGTATCTTGCATAGTTTGACAGCAAAATGGAATTTTTGATTTTTCATTATTTTTTTGTGCGATCAAAATTTGAATTTTTTATTTTTCAAAAAATTCAAAAAGTGGTTATGAAAATATTATAGGGTGTTCAAGAAGCAATGTTTTTCTCCTCTTGACTTTTTTTCATATCGTGCGTTTTTCGGCTTAAAATGTTCATTTTCGTTTGTTTTTTGGAATTTTGAAAATGCTATAACTCCAGTAATTTTTTTTTTATCACGAAAAGTCATAAGAATATTTTGTTCGTCATTTTGCGTACTACTAATAACCGTACATAGAATTTTCAAATCTTCAAAAAAAGTGGTCGCAAAAATTTTCAAAATGTGCTCACTTTTTGAATTTTCATCCAAAATAGCTGGTTAACGAACTCGTTCTCTCTTTTTAGGCCATAAAAAAGTGTGCCAAAGCTCAATCAAATCTGATCATTTTTTCGAAAGTTATCGTGGCTACAGACAGACAGACAGAGAGACAGACAGACAGACAGACTACAGACAGACAGACACCTTGGTAAAAATCGTTTTTTCTAGCTCAGGGGGTCTCAAAACGTGGAGATTTGATGAAAACCGACTATGTCAAATTTTACATAAAACCAATACCTTCTCATTAGAATGAGAATGTAAAAATAATTATAATCGTAAGTATATGGGTGATTTTTAAAAGGTTAACCATTTTTAGTCCCAGACATTTTCTTTGTTAAAAAACCACAAATCGAAAATGAAAAATTGTTAAATAATATCATCATTTCCTTATAATTATTAAAGATTCACAGACATTACTCATATTGAATTAAAATGGCTGATAATCAAGAAGAGGGTTCAATATTTTAGCCAACAAATTCTTGGAATTTAAAAAGACCAAGAATCCAGCGATCAAATTTAAATGTTGGACGTTAAAGTGGAATTTAAATTTTGACTTATTTTGAATTTAATTTCTTAAATTAAAATATTTTAGAGTAAACGATTTCAAAAAGCACATCAAAGTCTGCCCCGATTCGATAATTATTCTTTACAATCGAACAATATTTAAAATTAGAATTGCTTGAGCTCTAAAATTTTAATTGGGTTCAAAGCCATGCTAAAGACTTTAAAAATGATCTCGTTGAATCTCGTATTATGCAATATGATATCAAGTTTAATTTAATTTGATTTAATAAATTGTTCTAATTAAACTAAGAATTAAAAAATAATCTCGATCAGAAAATAAATCCCCTGTCATTTCCCGATCAAAGAAAATCCGGAACTAGCAAATACCCCTCAAGAAAATAAGATCACAAGCAATAACACTAGGTAAACAACGCAACAGACGCACAACGGGAAAAACGTGCAGCGTGCGCGGTGCTGCGGAAAACGTTCTCTGCGCATGTATGGTTTTCAGCGGCTGTCGAGGGAATTCTGTTGGCCCGTATTCTTAAGTATTCGATTGTTCATTTTCTAAATTCTTTTTCACACATCGTATAAAAAGTCGATTACCATCAAATAAAGTCTGATAGTCTTTTCAATGTAATTTATCAACTATTTGCTTGAATCCATTTTCTTAAAAATGATTTGACTGTCATTTAAAATCTAGAAAAAATTTTATTAATCATGAGAATTAGTACTTTTTCCAGTGACTCTTTTTTTAAAAATTAATTGACTTTTCGATTGATCCCGCGTTTATTTCGATTGTTTATGGAAAGACCATAAATAAAATTGTGAAAATTGCGATTTTTTCACTTTTTTGTTAGCTCTAGGCTGTTTTGAAACAAATTTTAACGTTTTGCTCCACTGTCTGTCGGCTTCGCGCTCAAAAATATAATTATCTCGCGCTTTGCGCTCGATAATGTATTTTCCTCGCGCTACGCGCTCGATCTTTGTAATTTCCTCACTTTTGTGCGCAGGCCTTTCAAAATTAAACGTCAACGCATCGACAACTGTAATTGAGTGATTGTGAATTCTCTTTTGTTAAAGCTCCTTCGGCTTTAACGAACACATTCTCATCACGTATCTCGTGCTTCGCACTCGATTTTGTCGAAAATGCAAACTTTTCTACATTATGTTCAACTCTATTATATCAAATGTATATTATATTTATTTCTTACCTCGGTTTGGTGCTGCTTATTTAGATATTACAAAATGAAGTACAAAATTTATTTTCTGTGGTTACTTTAATATTTGCAAATTGTTATCAAACCTTTTATAGCAACTTGTGTCGTTTTTCCATAAATTTAATTTGTTTATTTTCAATGTTATTTTTTACGATTAGAACTAAAAATGCGCATCTTAGCGTATGGTGGTTCTGAGCAAATTTGTAGGTATAATTTAGTCGAAAAATTTTGTTAAATAAAATGTTAGCTTGTGTCCTTTTCCCAAAAAGTTGATTCTTCAATTATTAATATATTTTCTTAACAAGAGTTTATAACAAATTTGTAGATATTTTTAGGATCAACAACTTTTGTCTTTTCATTTTTTTCGTCTCTTGTGTCGTTTTTCCAAAAATTTAATTTTTTTCAATCTTATTTTTTACGATTAAAAGAAAATCTACTCGTCCTATCTCAAAATTATTAAGAACAAATTTGTAGATCCTTTTTGGGTGAAGAACTTTTGTCTATTAATTTTTTTTCGTACCTTGTGTTGTTTTTTAAAAAAAAATTATTTTTTATTTTTAATGTTATTTTTTACGATTAAAACGAAAAATACGCGTCTTATCAAACAATTATTGATGTCAAATTCTGATGAGTTCTTACTCCTTTTTGGAAGAGCAACTTTTTTGTATTCATTTTTTTATAGCTTATGTCGTTTGACCAAAAATTTAATTTTTTTATTTTCAATGTGGTTTTTTACGAATAAAACAAAATCTACCCATCCTATCAAAAAATGACGAATGACAAATTTGTAGCTCTTTTTTGTGTGAATAACTTTTGTCTTATTTTTTTTCGTAGCTGGTGTCGTTTGTCCAAAAATTGAATTTTTTTATTTTTAATGTTTTTGACGAATAAAACAAAAAGTACGTGTCCTATAAAAAAGTGATTACTAACAAATTTGTAGATCTTTTCTTGGTGCACAATTTTTGTTGATTCATTTTTTTCGTATCTTGCATAGTTTGACCGCAAAATGGAATTTTTGATTATTGTTTGTGCGATCAAAATTTGCATTTTCGATTTTTCAATAAAAATGCAAAAAGTTGTTATGATAATCTTATAGGACTTTCGAAAAGCAACGTTTTTCTTCTCTTGACTTTTTTTTCATATCGTGCGCTGTTTGGCTTAAAATGTTCATTTTCGTTTGTTTTTTTGGATTTTGAAAATCCTATAACTCTGATAATTTTCTTTTTATCGAAAAAAGTCATTAAAATAAATTGTTCGAGTTTCCACGTACTATGAGTAGCCGTACATAGAATTGTTAAATCTTGAAAAAAATGGTCTCAAAAATTTTGAAAATGCTTTAATTTTTTGAATTTTTATTCAAAATAGCTGGTTAACGAACTCTTTCTTTCTTTTCAGTCCTTAAAAAAGTGTGCCAAAGCACAATCTAATCTGATCAATCTTTCGAAAGTTATCGTGCCTACACAATACTACAGACTACAGACACCTGCGTAAAAAATGTTATATAAAACCAATACCTTCTCATTAGGATCAGAATGTAAAAAATTGTTGGATTTATATATATATATATATCGCATATTATTTTTTTGACGAAAACCTTCATAGAAAAATGTACTTTTAAAATTAGAAACAGAGAATGTTTTTTCCGAAAAAATGGACCATCGCTTAATAAAATTGAACCATTTTTCAAAAATTTGTAAGAAGCGATAAGATAAAATTCAACTGGAAAAAAACATTGTTGAAATAAATGTTTTTTGTAAGTTTCAAAATTTTTTCATTAGAAATAATGTTTTTTAATTGAAGCTTTGAAGTATCACCATCAGTAATATTATTTTGACTTTTAAAATCATAGAAAAACTTTTTACATTTTTTTGAAATCGATTTATTTATTTAAAAAATTGAAGAAAAAATTCTAAGATCTAGATTAGAAGTCACCACTTTTGTATTTTCAAAAACAATGGACAATAAAGCCTTTGTTGATTGTTATCATTAAAAATCCTATTTTTCAAAAAGAGGTTCATGTCTTTATTAGTGTATCTAATATATAATTAAACCTAACACTAACAATGCTGTTTTCGCGAAGAAAAACTTGCTCCGGCTCGGACGTTTTTTCCATTCTGATTGTGAGTGAGCAGTGAGCACCTGCTAATTATTACCGGTCTCGTGCTAATTGATCCAAGTTGATTGTCAAGTGTAAAAAATTCGCACGTGTTCGCGACGTAATTGTGTTCGAAAATTTAAGGTTTCAGGATTTTTTTAATTTGTTTAAAAAATGTTAGAAGTATATACATAAACAATGAAAAAGTATTTCCTTTTTCAATGGTGAGGATATCACCAATGAGGTTCTGACCTCGTAGTGCTTATGCAAATAGGACATTCGATAATGGCTACTGTGTCACGCGCTTTGAAAAAAATAAGTAAGATCGACTACACCAATGATCGTCTCGCTTATTATTTACGATATCTAGATAGTAAATAATAATATGTTATGTGGTTTTTAATTATAATATGTGGGTTTGCGTCCTTGGAAAGGAGGATAGCTACAGGTATTTACTTCAGTCACGTGGATCTGAAGAAAATGAATTCCTTTTTAAGGAAGTGGAATTTAATGAATTTATGGACATTGTCAATATTTTATTTTCTGGGGAATTTTTACTCGGGCGGGATAAAAATTCTCGTTACGATTTTTAAAATTCAAATTTGGTATGTTCTTTGAATTTAAGAGTTTTAAACTCGGTTTTAAATGGGATGACTGAAAAATCCAGAAAAATAAAATTCCCGAATAGTTTATAATATTACTAAATTGGGAAATTCCCTAAAAATAAAATTCCCCACAGTTTATGATATTACCGAATTTGAAAATTCCTGAATAATAAAATTTCCGACAGAAAATTGCCGAATTATAAAATATCCGAACTAGAAAATTCTTAGAACTAGAAAATTATTGTTTGAATTTAAAATAACAATAATGGAAAAAATATATTATATAATATATATATAAAATATATAATATAATCATTTTTGTTATAAAAATATGTGATTATTGTATTTTTAATCGATAAATAATATTTAGGAACAAAAATTTTGGATTGTTTAAATTCGGAAATTTTCAAATTCAATAATATTATAATCTGTCGAGAATTTTATTTTTCAGTCGTGTCATATAGATTCCGATTTGGAAAATTCACGAATAATAAAATTCCTTACTGAAAATTTCCGATTTATAAAAAATCCGAACTAGAAATTTTCCGAATTATATAATGCCCGAATTTAAAGAATTAAAAAAATTGTTCTTTCATAAATATTATTTATTTATTAAAAATACAATAATCAAATATTTTTATCAAAGACATTTTTGTTAATATTTAAAGTTTTTTTTTTTGAAATTATTCTTTGAATTTAAAATAACAATAATTAAAAAATATATTTCTGGATGGAAAATTTTATTTGAAAATGTGCCAAGTATTAAAAAAAAATTACGAAAAACGTTCTCAAAAATCGAATTTTTAATTTGAAAAAATAAATTATTTAAAGAAATTAAAAAAAATTTCAAGATAAATCAGGGCTTAATTGAATTCTGCAAATTTTGTTTGGAAAATATTATTTGGTTCGGAGAAAATGTAGGTAGAATTTTTTTTCGTTTGAGGCGCACGTGTTTAAAATTTTTTTTTTTTAATACAATTTTTATCTCGATTTTTATAGAATTATTATTGTTTTATATTCAAACAATAATTTTTAAAAACTTTAAACATTAAAAAAATATTATTTGATAAAAATATTTTATTATTGTATTTTTAATAAATGAATAATATTAATTAAAAACAAACAATTTGTTAAGTTATTTAAATTCTGGAATTTTGTAAATCGGGAATTTTGTACATCGGATATTTTATACTTCGGAAATTTTATGTCGCGAATTTTCAAATTCAATAATATTATAAACTGTCGGGAATGTTATTATTCGGGAATTTTCAAATTCGGTAATATTATAAACTGTCGGGAATGTTATTATTCGGGAATTTTCAAATTCGGTAATATTATAAACTGTTCGCGAATTTTATTTTTCGGGAATTTTACAGTGTCGGGAATTTTATTTTTCGGGATTTTTCAGTCGTCCCATAAAAATCCCGATTTGGAAAATTCCCGAAAAAGAAAATTCTTGACAGAAGATTGCCGATATATGAAATATCCGAACTAGAAAATTTCCGTATTATAAAATTCCCAAATTTGAACAATTAAAAAAATTGTTGTTCAATAAATACTATTTATTTGTTAAAATACAATAATCAAATATTTTTATCAAAGACATTTTTATTGATATTTAAAGTTTTTTTTAAATTTAAAATAACAATAATTTATTAAAAAATATATATTTCTGGAAGAAAATTTTTATTTGAAAATGTGCCTAGTATTAAAAAAAATGACAAAAAACGTTCTCAAAAATCGACTTTTTAATTTAAAAAAATAAAAATAAATTATTTAAAGAAATTGTTAAGAAATTTCAAAATAAATCAGTGCTTAATTGAATTCTACAAAGTTTGTTTGGAAAATATTATTTGGTTCGAAGAAAATTTAGGGAGAATTTTTTTTCGTTTGAGGCGCACGTGTTTTTAAATTTATTTTTTAATACAATTTTTATAGAATTATTATTATTTTATATTCAAGCAATAATTTTTAAAAACTTTAAACATTAAAAAATGTTATTTGATAAAAATATTTTATTATTGTATTTTTATTAAATAAATAATATTAATTTTTAAAAAACAATTTTTTAAGTTATTTAAATTCTGGAATTTTGCAAATTGGGGATTTTTTACTTCGAAAATTTTATTTCGCGAATTTTCAAATTCGGTAATATTATAAACTGTTCGCGAATTTTATTTTTCTGGAATTTTACAGTGTCGGAATTTTATTTTTCGGGATTTTTCAGTCGTCCCATAAAAATCCCGATTTGGAAAATTCCCGAAAAAGAAAATTCTTGACAGAAAATTGCCGATATATGAAATATCCGAACTAGAAAATTTCCGAATTATAAAATTCCCGAATTTAAACGATTAAAAAAATTTTTGTTTAATAAATATTATTTATTTATTAAAAATACAATATTAAAATACTTTTGTCCAACACCTTTTTTTTAGTATTTAAAGTTTTTTTTTGAAATTATTATTTGAATTTAAAATAACAATAATTTAAACAAATATATTTCTGGATGAAAAATTTTGTTGGAAAATGCATATAATATTACAAAAAACGTTCTCAAAAATTGAATTTTTGATAAAAAAAAATTAAAAAGGAATTTAGAGATAAATCAGTGCTTAATTGAATTCTGCAAAGTTTGTTTAAAAAGTGTTATTTGGTTTTTAAAAACTTTAAACATTAAAAAAAAATTTCTTCG
Source organism: Andricus curvator (assembly GCA_932195095.1). Classification (NCBI taxonomy): domain Eukaryota; kingdom Metazoa; phylum Arthropoda; class Insecta; order Hymenoptera; family Cynipidae; genus Andricus; species Andricus curvator. The sequence goes on along the minus strand of CAKNYM010051845.1, from coordinate 188,556 downwards.
ATACAAATATTTTATTATTGTATTTTTAATGAATAAATAATATTAATATTAAAAAAAGAACAATTTTTATAATTATTTAAGTTCGGGAATTTTGTACTTCGGATATTTTATAATTCGGAAATTTTATGTCGGGAATTTTCAAATTCGGTAATATTATAAACTGTGGCGAATTTTACTATTCGGGAATTTTCAAATTCGGTAATATTATAAACTGTCGGGAGTTTTATTATTCGAAAATTTTACAATTCGAGATTTCTATAATTTGGTAATTTTATAATTTCGGAAATTTTATTATTGGGGAATTTTCTAATTCGGGAATTTTACAGTGTCGGGAATTTCGTTTTTGTGTTTCTAAGTTTTCAAATTTGAAGGAACGGAAATAATCAAAATTGAGAGACTGTTAATTGAAATTGTTGAATGTTTAAAGAAGTCGTATTTGAATGAAAAACAGCATGTATAATTTAATTGTTTAAATCTAAAATTTTAAGTCTTCATGCTAGATAAATTAAAAATTTTTTTCTTTTAGGTGAGGCTAGAAATTCCTGATGTCGTGGGGGGAAGACCACAGCAGTGATCTCGCTTTTTAAGCAGCAAAGGATAAAGGATGACGGTTTGTTATACAGCGGAAGTTGCAACCTGCAGGGGCCTTGGCTGCTTTCTAAAATTATTACTGAGGTAGGACTTTTTTAATTTGAATAATCCTTCTCTAAAAAAAAATGTGTCACGAAAATCTCGAAAGGATTGTTTTCGCTTTTCCGCAATACCGATTGGGTAATTTGAAAAACTCGAAGAAAGTTATGTTGCCAAATTTTCACACATAATTAAGAATTGAGTTTCATTTGAAGGGTTTCAGTTAATTTAATTAATTTTTAACACAGAAAAGGGGAATTTTCAACAAAATAGTTCAATTTTCAACCAAACTGGTGAATCTTTGATAAAAAATGAATTCTCAACAAAAAATGTAATAGTTGACATTTCACCAAACATTATTTAATTTTCAATAAAAAAAACAGTTAAATTAAACCAAAATTACGAATTTTCAACAAAAGAGTAGAATTTTCAACCAAGAAAGATTTTTCAATCAATAAAGAAAAAAAAATCTTATCCAAAATGTTTAGTTTTTTTAAGTCATAAAGATGAATTTTTGAAGAGGGAAGTTGAATTTACAACCCAAAAATATCCATTTTCTACCAAAATAATTAAATTTTCAAAAAAAAGGACGACTTTTCAACAAAATAGGTGAATTTTTAACTGAAAAATATCAATTTTCTAGCAAAAATGAAATTGGTACATTTTTAGAAAAAAAAAAATCATTTTTAACGTGAAAAAAATGAATTTTCAACCGAATTTGTTTTTTTTTTAACCAACGAAATGAACTTTTAACTAAAATGATGAATCTTCATCGAAAAAAAAAATTTTTAACAAAATAGTTGAATTTTCAATCCAGAAGATGAATTTTCTACCAAAAAAATTAAATGTGAAAAAAAAAATTCGTCAAAAAATGGAATATTCCATTTTCAACCAAATTTGTTAAATTTGTAACCTAAGAAATGAACTTTTAACTAAAATGGTGAATCTTCAATCAAAAAAATACATTTTTAACCAAATAGTTGAAGTGTCAACTTAGAAGATTAATTTCCTACCAAAAATATTAAATGGCCATCAAAAAAAATTTCGGCAAAAAATGAATCAGGTACATTTTTAGTTAAAAAAATTAATTTTCAATAAAAAACTAATTTTTAATGTATAGAATTCCTGAAAATAAAACAAGAATCCAGCGATCAAATTTGGACAACCACGAAAAATAAATAGGTTTTTGAATTTTATTTCAATCTAATTTAAAATTCTTAAATTTCAACTAATTTTTAACCAATTAAATGAAATTTCAACAAAAAATATTAATTTGATACCAAAAAGGAATCATTTTAAACAAAATGCATGAATTTTCATCCAAATATTTTAATTTTTAACCGAATTTTCAACCTAATAGTTGAATTTTCGCCCAAAAAGGTTGACTTGCTACCAGAAAAAGACAAATTTTCAACAAAATAGATGAATTTTCAACTAAAAAAGATCAATTTACAACACAAATTAGAATAGTTTAATTTTAAGTTAGAGAAATATGTTTTTAACCAAATAAAATAGATTTTCAATGAAATAGTTAAGTTTTCAACCCAAAAGATGAATTTTCAACCAAAAAGATTAATTGTCCAACAAAAAAAATGTCGACGAAAAATGGAATAGTTAAATTTTTAATTAAAAAAATTAATTTTCAAAAACAAAAAAACGAATTTTCAACCAAATTTGTTAAATTTTTAATCTAAGAAATGAACTTTCAACTAAAATGATGAATCATCAATAAAAAAAAATTGTTAACCAAATAGTTGAATTTTGGACCCAGAAGATTAATTTTCCACCAAGAAGATTAAATGGCCATAAAAGGAAAAATTCGACGAAAAATGGAATAGCTCAATTTTTAGTTTAAAAAATTAATTTTTAATTAAAAACGAATTTTGAACCAAAGAAATAAAATTTCAACCGAAAAGATTAATTTTCTTCAACCAAAAAGATTAATTTTCTACCAAAAAAGAATAATTTGTAACAGAATACATGAATTTTCAACCAAATATTTTAATTTCCAATGGAATTTCAACCTAATAGTTGAATTTTCAACCAAAAAGGTTAATTCGCTTCCAAAAAAAGACAAATTTTCAACAAAATAGATGAATTTTCAACTAAAAAAGATAAATTTTCAACAAAAATTAGAATAGTTTTCTTTTAAGTTAGAGAAATAATTTTTTAACCAAATAAAATAGATTTTCAACCCAGAAGATGAATTTTCAACAAAAAAGATAAAATGTCCAACAACAAAAAGTTTTGGCAAAAAATGGAATAGTTAAATTTTTAGTAAAAAAAATTAATTAAAAAAAAAACTAATTTTCAATCAAAGAAATGAAATTTCAACCAAAAAGATTAATTTTTTACAAAAAAAAAAAAAATTTTAACAAAATACATGAATTTTCAACCTAATAGTTGAATTTTTAACCAAAAAGGTTAATTTGTTACCAAAAAAAGACAAATGTTCAACAAAATAGATGAATTTTCAACTAAAAAAGATAAATTTTCAACAAAACTTGGAATAGTTTACTTTTATGTTAGAGAAATAAGTTTTTAACCAAACAAAATAAATTTTCAACTCAGAAGATGAATTTTCAACAAAAAAGATAAAATGTCCAAGAACAACAAATTTTTTGCGAAAAATGGAATAGTTAAATTTTTGTTTAAAAAATTAATTTAAAAAAAAACAACTAATTTTCAATCAAAGAAATGAAATTTCAACCAAAAAGATTAATTTTTTACAAAAAAAAAAGAATAATTTTTAACAAAATACATGAACTTTCTAACTAATAGTTGAATTTTTAACCAAAAAGGTTAATTTGTTACCAAAAAAGGCAAATTTTCTACGAAATAGATGAATTTTCGACTAAAATAGATAAATTTTTAACAAAAAATAGAATAGTTTAATTTTCAGTTAGAGAAATAAGTTTTCAAGCAAATGAAAAATATTTTTAACGAAATAGTTATATTTTTAACCAAGAAAATGAATTTTCTACCAAAAAGATTAAATGTTTACAAAAAATTTAGTTCTGAAAATTAATTTTTAATAAAAAAACGAATTTTCAAGCAAAGAAATAAATTTTCAACTAAAAAGATTAATTTTCTACAAAAAATAATAATTTTTAACAAATTACATGAATTTTCAACCAAAAAGGTGAATTAGTCACCAAGAAGATTAATTTTTCACCACAAAAGACCAAGTTTTAACAAAATACAGAAATTTTCAACTAAATTTATTTTTTTTATGTTTTTTAAATGTTAAAAATATTAAAAGTACGATGTCAGATTATTTTCACGCGAAGAGTCAAATTTTTTCAATGGAAAAAGTAATCTGCCAATTTTAAAGAATTGTAAGTGGAAAAAAATGTGTCAATCATATTGAATTTACTGGAATTTTCTCGAAAATCAGGTACAATGTTCTCAAATCATATAAGATTTTATGTAAAATCCGTAAAAAAATGTTGGAAAATAAACCGACTTTATTTTAATAAGAAAGCGTAATTAGCGCGCGCACAATGTTCTAGTTATTAAAAATTGGCTACACATTAACTAATTGATAACATAATTAACACTCTTGATAAAAAAAACCTTTCTTTTAAATGTAGAACAGCTGAAGTTGGTACTTTCCAAGTATCAATCACTATTAATTTTACTTTAATCTGCTCTAGACTGATAAAATTTCTATTTGAATTTTATGGAAGTTTCCTTTTTCTCTCTTCAAGATCTCCAGTCTATAATTTCCTGAAAAATTCCACAAATGCATCTTTCCTAGAAAATGATTACAGTACTAGTTATAAAAATTATGAGCTGTTGTTTACGGGGAAGACTTTCTTACAAAAAAGGGGAAAAAACTTTAGCACCAATCTATGTTTTATTTTCTTTTATGATGATTTATCGCGGTTGATTTATTCATTGCGGAATAAATTTGGAATGTTTCGTTCTTTAGATTCTAATTTAACTTCTAGATTTATTCATTGCGGAATAAATTTCGAATGATTTGTTTTTTAGATTCTGGTTTCACCCCTAAATTTCGTTTCATAAATTTCGATCTAAATTGTTCAATTTTGATAGTATTATAGTAGATTCATTCTCGAATATACTTACCTTGAACCCACAAGATATAACCGACAATGAAGGAATGTTTGAGTACTTCCAGTCAGAATTATCTGAACTAAGTGAGTCATTTAATTGTGAACGCGATTGAAATAGGTAAAAAAAACATGTTGCTCTCATTAACGATATGAATGGTCTAAGAATCAAATAGGCAAGACCGGCTGTTTCCCAGCAATTTTCTCGAGTTTGAAATCGCAATAAATCTTTTTTTTTACTAGACTTAAAATCGAGTATTTTTAAATTAGAAATTTGGTGTGAAACGCAAATATTAATAATTAAAAATATAGCAAATAATGGTGCTAAATTTGGCGAATAATTATTTCAAAATTACAGATGAATCTGAATCAGAAATTCTGAGAATATTTTCACTTAAGAGGTACATGATGTCATCGAGGACAGATGATAAAATTTTGTGCAAACTGACTCTCCTGTGCACCTTGTAATTTTTAAATTTACTTACCTTTTAGTTTTGGTATATATCTTCTTTCGAATTGATGAATTTAGTATTATATTTCTTTAAGAAGGTGGCCGCTGGACCGGGAAATCGGGAAATGATCGGGAATTTTATAAATTTTTAGAAGAAAAATCTATCTAATCACATGATATAATGCAATTTAAAATAATTTTGATTTCACCTTTTTTAAATGTTAAATTCAATTGTTAACTTTTTCAATTACGAAATCATTAAGTTTACAATGCGCAATTTTAAAATCTTTTACTTAAAAAGTTGTCCATTTTAGGTCTTTATTTTCAAGTGTACATTTTCAATTTAAATAATTTTAAAATTTAGTTTTGAAGACTTACAGGGATATGATCAGAGTTGGAATTTTTTTTTAATCTCATAAATTCCATAATTTGCCAATGGCGACCCGTTTACGAAAAGAACAACTTAATACAAAAAAATGTATGACTTGAAATTTTTAATTATTAAATTCTCATGAAAAATTATTAAATATAACATTTAGAACACTTGTTTTTAATACAAAATTCGCTTTTTTCTTGAATTTTTAACTTCTATTTCAATTTTCTTCAATTTTCAAGTGTTGAAAACTCAATTTTCAATTTTCTTCAATTTTTGAATTGTCAATTAAAAACAAGTGTAGAAAATATTATATTTACATAATTTTACATGAGAATTTAATAAACATCTTAATCCATAACCATTTTTTTTGAAAATGTCAAATTTTTCGCCAACGGGTTGCTATTGGCCAATTAATATTTATCCAATTGACTCTCAGTTAGGGAATTTATAAGATTTAAACAAAATACCAAATCTAATCATCACCTTTTTAAACAGTTAAAAAGGAAAAGCGTTTTAAATTGTACATTTTTGGGAGGCCTGAAAAATTCCGAAAAATAAAATTCCCAACATTGGAAATTTCCCGAATAATAAAATTCCTGAATAATACAATTTCCGAATAATAAAATTCCCGAATTGGAAAATTCCCGAACAGTTTATAATATTATCGAATTGAAAAATTCCCGAATAATAAAATTCCCGAAAGTTTATAATATTACCGAATATGAAAATTCCCGACAGAAAATTGCCGAATAATAAAATATCCGAACTAGAAAATTCCCGAATTTAAACATTGATTTTTTTTTTAAATATTATTTATTAAAAAAAAAATCAAGTATTTATATTTTTCAATTGTTATTTTAAAGGAATTCTACGCGTACCGAAAAAATCCAGCTATACGTACCGAAATATCGGTGCACATAGCCCCTTTTCCAGCTACCCTTATTTGTACCGAAAAAATCTGGCTACTTTTACAGAAATTTTGGTACACGTACCACGGCCTATTTTACATTCAAATAATAATTTTAGAAACTTTAAAAATTAAAAATAATTTTTGTTGCATAAAAATATTTGATTATTATTATATTTTATATTTTTTTATAATTTCTGCAATTTTCTGTCCGGAATTTTATCATTCAGGAATTTTCAAATTCGGTAATATTATGAACTGTCGGGAATCTTGTTATTGGGAAATTTCATTATTAGAAAATTTTATTATTCGGGAATTGTCCAAATCGGTAATATTATAAACTGTTCGGGAATTTTCAAAGTCGGGAATTTGATTATTCAGAAATTTTATAATTGGGGAATTTTATTATTCGGGAATTTCATTATTTGGAAATTTTATTATTCGGGAATTTCAGTTTTTGGGATTTTTTAGTCGTCCGTGACGACTGCAAAGTCCCGAAAAATAAAAGTCGCGACACTGTCAAATTTTCGCATTGGAAAATGAAATTTCAACCAAAAAGATTAATTTTTTACCAAAAAAATAATAATTTTTAACAAAGTACATGAATTTTCAACCTAATAGTTGAATTTTTAACCAAAAAGGTTAATTTTTTACCAAAAAAAGACAAGTTTTCAACAAAATAGATGAATTTTCTACTAAAATAGATCAATTTTCAACAAAAAATAGAATAGTTTAATTTTCAGTTAGAGAAATAAGCTTTTAAGCAAACAAAATATATTTTTAACGAAATAATTATATTTTTAACCAAACAAATGGATTTTATTATTCGGGAATTTCATTATTCGGAAATTTTATTATTCGGGACTTTTCCAATTCGGGAATTTCAGTTTTCGGGATTTTTTAGTCGTCCGGGACGACTGCAAAATCCCAAAAAATAAAATTCCCGACACTGGAAAATTCCCGAACTGGAAAATTCCCGAATAATTTTAGAAACTTTAAACATTAAAAATATATCTTTTTAAATAAAAATGATTAATATTAATTTTTTTTAAATAAATGAATAATATTTATAAAAAAAATTGTTACATTGTTTAAATTCGGGAATTTTCCAATTCGGGAATCTTATTATTCGAGAAGTTTATTATTCGAGGATTTTGTAATTCGGAATTTTTTTTTATTTGGGTGTTTTTCAATTCGGGAATTTCATTATTCGGAAATGTTATTATTCGGGAATTTTGCAGTGTCGGGAATTTCATTTTTCGGGATTTTTCGTCCTTGGCGAAGGGACGACTGAAAAATCCCGAAAAATAAAAGTTGCTACACTGTCAAATTTCCGAATTGGAAAATTCCCGAAATATAAAATTCCCAAATAATAAAATTCCCGAATTGGAAAATTTTCGAATAATAAAGGGACATCTAAAAAATCCCGAAAAATAAAATTCCCGACAGAAAATTGCCGAATCATAAAATATCCGAACTGGAAAATTTCCGAATTACAAAATTCCCAAATTTAAATAATTACATTTTTTTATAAAGATTAATTAATTAATTAAAAATACAATAATAAAATATTTTCATAAAAAAATGTTTTTAATGTTTAAAATTTCTAAAATTATTGTTTGAATTTAAAATAACAATAATTGAAAAAAATTTTCATTCAGAAATATATTTTTTTCAATTATTGTTATTTTAAATTCAAATAATAATTTGAGAAACTTCAAACGTTAAAAATAATTTTTTTTCCAATAACAATTATTGTATTAATATTGTATTTTTAATAAATCAATAATATTCATAAAAAATTGTTTCATTGTTTAAATTCGGGAATTTTTTAGTTCGAAAATTATAATTCGGCAATTTTCTGTCGGGAATTTTATTATTCAGGAATTTTCCAATTCGATAATATTATAAACTGTCGGAATTTTATTATTCGGGAATTTTCCAATTCGATAATATTGTAAACTGTTCGGGAATTTTATTATTTGGCAGTTTTCCAATTCAGGAATTTTATTAATCCGGCATTTCATTTTTCGGGAATTTTCCTATTCGGGAATGTTATTTTTCGGAAATTTTATTATTCGGTAATTTTAGGGTGTCGGGAATTTTATTTTTTCGGAATTTTTCTGTCGTCCAGGGAAAAATATTGACTCTTAATGTAAGGTTGATTATCTTCTGCAAATTAGATGCATCTGTATTTAGAAATCAGTATTCCATTTTTTTCAAACATTCGAAATTTAATTTTGAACTGTTTTAAAATATTGGACACTATTGATATTTGACAGCAGCAATTTTGAATCTTCTTATAAACTTGATATGCCTGGAAGGAAAGTTCTTTAAATATGAAAACTTTTATTTTTTTAAATTCTTTAGCTTGAAAGAGCCGGAAACTTTATTGATTAACTAAAATTTTTTTTCAATTCTTTGTCCTGTTTGTAAAATGTATTTCACTGCTAAAACTGCAACTTCTACTTTGTAGTGCAATTATGTTCTGGGAAAAGGGATCGATGCATGGAACCGTGTTATGTTTTCAACCAGTCGGATATAATCAGAGGCTTTCCGTACTAGTTATAATCAGCTCACATTGACTTAATATACTTGAATTTTATTTTCGTTCCTCTAATCACAAATCTTTATTTTTATATTGCCTTGAGTACATTTTCTTTCAAAGCAAAAAAAAAACGAATGGATTTTATACTATTTTTCATTCTAATTTATATATTTAATTTCACAGTGGACGGGGAAATGACAGTGAATTTATTCTTCGACCGGGAATTTTACAAATTTTCAGAAGAAAAATCTATCCACTTGAAATATCACAATTTTCATATCACCTATATTTTTTCTTTTTTGAGAAATTATTTACAAATTTAAAGCAAGCTCGATTTCAACTTTATTTAAATGTTAAGTTCAATTGTTAACTTTTTCAATTATGATATCATTCAGTTTACAATTCCTAATTCTAAAATCTTTCTAAACATTTTAATTTAAAGAATTTCAAAATGCAGTTTTGGAAACTTAAACCATTAAAAATTAAAAGCCTTTGAAATTGAAATTTTTCGGTAAAAACGTATTTAGTTGATCAACTATAAATAAAAATTAATTAATTAATTATAAATGAAATTATTAATAAATAAATTTTTTGTGTGGGTTCATCTCTTTGATTGAAAATTGAAAATTCGTTTTTTCATTTAAAATTAATTTATCATCTGAAAATGTAATTTTTCCATGTTGAAAATGCAACTGTTTTACAAAAAATTCGTTTTTTGGCTGAAAAATTCGAGAATTTGGATGATATTCTTTTCTGTCTTGACTGAAAACATTTTATTTGTTGAAAATTCGTCTTTTTGATTAGAAATTTTGAATTCTGGGTTGAAAGTTGAATTACTTTGTTAAAAATTCATAATTTTAATTGAAAATGCATTTCTTTGGTTGAAAATTAAATTACTTTGTCGAAAATTCGTCTTTTTGTTAGAAAATTAGTATTTGCGGGTTAAAAATTCTACCCGCAGAATTGCAGATTCATCATTTCAGTTGAAAATTCAACTATTTGGTCGAATTTTTTTTTACTGAAAATTTATCTTTTTTAGTTGAAAAGTCAACTATTCATTTAAAAATTTATGTATTTTGTTGAAAATTTGTCTTTTTTAGTAGATAATTAATTTTCTTGGTTGAAAATTCATCGTTTTGGTTAAGAATTCATCTTTGTAGGTTCAAAGTTAAACTATTTGTTGAAAATTTAATTTTCCTTAAATTCAACTCTTTGGTTGAAAATTGAACTATTTTGTTGAAAATTCGATTTTTTTTATGTTAAAATATCATCTTTTTAATTTTTCGTTGAGAATTTATATTTTTGTTGAAAATTCAACTGTTTTTTGTTGAATATTAATATTTGTTTTCAAAATATGAGTATTTGGATCAAAATTCATTTCTGTAGTTAGAAAATATCAGTATTTTGTTTAAAAAGTCATCCTTTTTGGTTGAAAATTCAACTTTTTCGTTGTACATTCGTCTTTTTGGACGAAAAATT
>CAKNYM010051845.1:159460-178079 GCA_932195095.1 Andricus curvator | reverse complement strand
TTGGACGAAAAATTCTTCCTTTTGGATTTAAAATTCACCTTTTTTGTAAAAAATTATACTGTCTTCTAAATAATTCAATTATTTTCTTTGAAAATGCAACTTTTTTTTGTTGAAGTTTGATCTTTATGTTTAGAATTCGATAATTTCGTTGGAAATTCAACTATTTGGTTAAAAATTCTACTGTTTCATTGAAAAATTAATTAAATATTTGATTAGGGATTAAACTAAAAATTAAACTAAACTAAAATAAATTTAAATATTTCATTGAAAAATAAATTTAAAAATAACCAATTCTATTCAAAAAAGCTCATTACACACGGAATTGAACTCGCTTCAATTATATCAACAGTAAAAAATTATTGGATTTAAAAAATGTCATTACATTTTTGTTAAAGTTGAAAAAATGAGAAACTTTGAAATATTTCCGATTGCAGCGTCGTGATTTTTCACCGTGATAAAATGAAAAATCACCAAAAAACGGTTTTTTGACTTACCATTTCTACTATGTTTCGTGAAAAGTATTTTTTCACGGTAAAGAAAGGTACCTTAAAAAATGTATTTTTTTGTCCTGGAAAAATCTTGGAATTCTTTTGCAGAAACTCTAGACACACTGCTTAAAATTAAAATAACTTTATTTATAATTTAAAAAATGCGGAGTTTAAAAAAAAAAATTGGTAAAATTGCTTAAAATGATATAATTTTCAAAAACTTCCAAATTTCTTGATTCATTCTTCAGTTTAGAGAATTGAAAAAAAATCACGTGGATTTATATTTTTTGAACTCAATCTGAATCCTTGAACTGTACAATTTATAGCAGTTGAAAGTTAAAAATTTTTGAGTTCAACTGTATTTAATTTAAAGTTATTCAATTGAAAAGTATTAATGGCTTCCATTTTATATATTTTTGAATTGTTGATTGTTTGAATAAAAAAATTTTGAATAAAAAAATTTTTAAACTTTAATTTTAAAAGTTTAAGATTCAAGAGTTCCACTTTGAGTGCTTTAATTTGCAGTTCAGTTTTTATCACATTAAAATAAAAAATTGTTAGCTCTAAGAGTGCGAATTTTTAAATTCCATTGACCGTGAAAAATTTTTTCGAACCGGGAAAACCCCGGGAAATGACCGGAATTTTTTTCTTTTGTTAAAACTGCCACCCTGTTTAAATTTAATCCTTTTTTTATTATACATTGCTTTTTTTCAGGTATAACTCTTTGAGTTTCGTATTCAAATCGGGGAGGGTCAGGGACTCGTGAGTGGTCATCATCAATAATTATTACATTGAGGATGCGGTTTTTTTCAAGGCTTTCTATCGACAAAGACCTTCTCGAATGAATTTTTCCCTCTAGCAGGATTCGAGATCTTCAAATTACATCATGACTCTGGTTGTTGACGTAATGATATGTATTATATCAATCCTATTTTTGTTTCACATTCGTGCCAATTTTCGCTATTTTGTACTTCAGATGTAAAAAAGTCGTAAAATTGAATGAGCAGGTAAAAACTCAATTCCCAGTAAAATGAAAAATAAACTATTTAATTCAATGGTACTTGTCTAACTTTTAAAGAAGAAAAAATAAATGGTAATTAATTTCATTATATTGAATGTCTTCATGAAAAAATGGATTTTGAAAAAAATGACATTAAAGACACTATTTTCTTAGAATTGTCTGCTGATGCCACTATTCCTTTACTTTTCCAACTAAGAAAATATTTTTATTTTAAATAAAAAACAGTTGAATTTAACCAAAAAGGACGAATTTCTAACAAAATCGTTGAATCCTCAACCAAACAGTTGCATTTTTAACCAAAACAGATTAACTTCCTACCAAAAGAGATGAATTTTCAAACTAAGAAGACGAATTTTCAAAGAAGAAAAATTTTTCAGTCAAGAAGGAAAAGCGATTTCATCCAAAATGTTGAATTTTCGCGCCTATCGGATGATCTTTCAACAAAACAGATGAATTTCCAATCAAATAGTTCAATTTTCAACCAAAAAGATGAATTATCAACTAAGAAAATTAATTTTCTACCATAAAAGTTGAATTCTTAACAAAATACATACGTTTTTCAACAAATAGTTGAATTTTCAACCAAGAAGATTTATTTTCTACCAGAAAAGACGAATTTTCAACAAAATGCATACATTTTTAACCAAATAGTTGAATTTTCTACCAAAAAAGACGAATTTTCAATAAATTGCATACATTTTCAACTAAATAGTTTTAACAATGGATGTGATGTAAATGCAGATTTTATTTGAGTAATTTTTAGTTCATATTTTTTTCATTTCTAAATTTTAAAAACTAAATAGTTGCATTTTTAAACTAAAAAAGATCCATTTTTAACAAAAATGCAGTTGTTAAATTTTTATTAAGTAAGGTTAATTTTCAATTAAAGAAACAAAATTTCAACAAAAAAGTTCATTTACAACCAATCAGTTGAATTTTCAACGACTTAGTTAAATATTAAGTTTAAAAAAATTAATTTTCACCAAACAAATTAACTTTTAAAGTAGTAATTCAATTTTTAATCACGGAGTAGAATTTTGAACCTAAACAGATGAATTTTATACGAAAAATGTAATATTTGATATTTCAACAAAATGAGGTTTTTAATTAAAAATAAAAAATAGTTGGATTTGCAGTTTTTTTCATGTTGCAGTTTTAACCAAAAGGAATGAAATTTCAACGAAAGTAGATTAATTTTCAAGGAAATAGATGATATTTGACAATAAATATAAATTTTCCACCAAAAAGATAAATTATTTACCAAAAATGACAAATTTTTAACAAAATATATAAATTTTTAAGCAAATAGTTTAATTTCCCACCAAAAAGATGGATTTTCAACTCAGAAGATAAATATTCTACCGAACAAGGCGAATTTTCAACAAAATACATAAATTTTTCACCAAATAGTTAAATTTTATACCAAATTATTAGATTTGCTGACCAAACCACGAATTTTCTACAAAACAGGTGAATTTTCAGCAAAAAAGAAATTTTTAAAGAAAGGGATGAATTTTCAAACCATAAGAATGAATTTTCAAACAAATAGTTGAAGTTTCTACTACAAAACGATACATTTTCAGTAGAAAATATAATACTAAAGTTTTCGTATAAATGAATTAATTTTGAAAAAAAAGACTTTTCGAAAAAACATATAAATTTTTTACCGTATTATTAAATTTTCTACCAAATTTTTGAATTTGCGAGCCGAAAACACGAATTTTCTACAAAACAGTTAATTTTTATTCAGGCAGTTTTTTTAACCAAAAAAGGTAAATTTTCTGTAGAAAAAGATGAATTTCAAAACCAGAAAGATGAATGTTCAAAAAATAGTTGAATTTTCAAACAAAAGTAAATTGTTATTCAGCAAATAAAATGTTTTTAAATCAAATTGTTGAATTTTCAGTAAAAAATATAATAGTACAGTTTTCGCATGAATAAATTAATTTTGAAAAAAAGACTTCAAAAAAATATATTAATTTTTAACCGTATTGTTAAATTTTCTACCAAATTGTTGAATTTGCGAACCGAAAACACGAATTTTCTACAAAACAGTTCATTTTTATCCAGGCAGTTGAATTTTTTAACCAAAAAAGGTAAATTTTCTGTAGAAAAAGATGAATTTTGAAACCAGAAAGATGAATGTTCAAAAAATAGTTGAATTTTTAAACAAAAGTAAATTGTTATTCAGGAAAGTATATTTTGTTAAATAAAATTGTTGAATTTTCAGTACAAAATATAATAGTAAAGTTTTCGCATGAATAAATTAATTTTGAAACAAAAAAAAAGTCTTTTCGAAAAAATATGTAAATTTTTAACCGTATTGTTAAATCTTCTACCAGATTGTTGAATTTGCGAGCCGAAACACGAATTTTCTACAAAACAGTTAATTTTTATTCAGGCAGTTTCATTTTTTAACCAAAAAAGGTAAATTTTCTGTAGAAAAAGATTAATTTTAAAACCAGAAAGATGAATGTTCAAAAATTAGTTGAATTTTCAAACAAAAGTAAATTGTTATTCAGCAAAGAAAATGTTTTTAAATCAAATTGTTGAATTTTCAGTAAAAAATATAATAGTACAGTTTTCGCATGAATAAATTAATTTTGAAAAAAAGACTTCGAAAAAATATATAAATTTTTAACCGTATTGTTAAATTTTCTACCAAATTGTTGAATTTTCTGCAAAACAGTTAATTTTTATTTAGGCAGTTGAATTTTTTAACCAAAAAAGGTTAATTTTCTGTAGAAAAAGATTAATTTTAAAACCAGAAAGATGAATGTTCAAAAACTAGTTGAATTTTCAAACAAAAGTAAATTGTTACTCAGGAAAGAAAATTTTTTTAAATCAAATTGTTGAATTTTCAGTAAAAAATATAATAGTACAGTTTTCGCATAAATGAATTAATTTTGAAACAAGAAAAAAAACTTTTCGAAAAAACATATAAATTTTTAACCGTATTGTTAAATTTTCTACCAGATTGTTGAATTTGCGGGCCGAAACACGAATTTTCTACAAAACAGTTAATTTTTATTCAGGCAGTTGAATTTTTTAACCAAAAAAAGGTAAATTTTCTGTAGAAAAAGATGACTTTTAAAACCAGAAAGATGAATGTTCAAAAACTAGTTGAATTTTCAAACAAAAGTAAATTGTTATTCAGGAAAGAAAATTTGTTTAAATCAAATTGTTCAATATTTAGTAAAAAATATAATAGTAAAGTTTTTGCATGAATAAATTAATTTTGAAACAAAAAAAAAAGACTTTTCGAAAAAATATATAAATTTTTAACCGTATTGTTAAATTTTCTACCAAATTGTTGAATTTCCGAGCCGAAAACACGAATTTTCTACAAAACAGTTAATTTTTATACAGACAGTTGAATTTTTTTAACCAAAAAAGGTAAATTTTCAGTAGAAAAAGATGAATTTTAAAACCAGAAAGATGAATGTTCAAAAAATAGTTGAATTTTTAAACAAAAGTAAATTGTTATTCAGAAAAGAAATTTTTTTTTAATCAAATTGTTGAATTTTCAGTAAAAAATATAATAGTAAAGTTTTCGCATAAATGAATTAATTTTGAAACAAAAAAAAAACTTTCCGAAAAAATATATAAATTTTTAACCTATTGTTAAATTTTCTACCAAATTGTCGAATTTGCGAGCCGAAAACACGAATTTTCTACAAAACAGTTAATTTTTATTCAGGCAGTTGCATTTTTTAACCAAAAAAAGTAAATTATCTGTAGAAAAAGATGAATTTTAAAACCAGAAAGATGAATGTTCAAAAAATAGTTTAATTTTCAAACAAAAGTAAATTGTTATTCAGGAAAGAAAATGTTTAAAAATCAATTTGTTGAATTTTCAACCAAATTATTCAATTTTGGACCAAATTATAACATTTTGAAGCAAAATAGATGAATTCTTAACCAAAAATGTAATATAGCGATAAATAAATAGGAATTTTGATAATGCATAGATTAAAGAATAATTTTTTGAATAAGCATTGTAGTTAATTTTTAATAGTTTTAAAATTTTAGATTAGAAAACTTGAAATTTTGCTTAGAAAATAGTCAATTTTCTATTGCACAATTTTTTATTTCGGACTACACATAAGTTTAGTACTTGAAAATTTGTATGGCACTATTTTGACACTATTTTTCAAATTTTTGAATTTGAATTTTGAATTTGTGATTTGTGTTAATGTTTAATGAAAGAATAAACCTCGGAATAAACTCATTATATATTTCGCGATAATTGGCTTTAAGCGATATTTCTGAAGGTCCAAGATTGCAAAATAGAAGTTGTTCTTAGAATTCGTCAAGTTTAATATCGCGTGTCTGTCCTGAACTTCATTTTGTAACATGTCACGCAAAATTAATTTCTTTGTATGTTCTGCTTGATCCAATAAACCTCTCAAGAATTTATAAAAGTTCAAAAAAGAGGACGATGTGTATCGTTCGCATAGTTTCTTTTTATTGAGTAACTTCTTGCCATCTTCCTTGACCCTTTTTGGTTTTTCTAGAATAGTTGGACAAAAGAGGAATAATTAAAATTTAAATTGATGGAATAATTATTTTGCTCCCAATAATTTTTTATTACAAGCTATAAGTGTAGTAACTCTCTTTTTCTAATTCTGTTTACTATTTTCAAAAATAAGAATTTTCTTGCTATTAAATGATTAATTTCTCGTGACTAATTAATGCAAACAAATTAAAGTCGAACAATGTTGTTGCTACAAGGGTAACATTGATTTGTTTCAAATTTATTTCTAGCGAGTAAATTTTGCCAGCTGCAAGTCATGATTTGCAGTCCGGTGTTCACAGACACTCTGTCGTCAGTTTATTTTCAAACTCATGACGAATCTGGCTCGATATCAGAATCTGAGTTCGTCCACCGCTATTTGAAAATGAAAATGATTTTTGTAGACCTTTAAATCTTGATAAATGATTTGTTGTTCCCAATTATGGGGTTGACATCATTCTAAAAAAAGAATCTTCCTCATGAAGATAGTGCAATTCATCGATTCTTGAAAAAACGGTCTGATAAGCTAAATCCATACTTTGAATTTGATCGTTTCGATTACAGACTTTGATAAAAATTGACGAAGAGATACTTAATTCAGTTATTTAAAAAAGTGTCCTAATTTAGAAAGGAAACTTCCAGTAATTTGTTTGTAATGACTCAAGTGAATACGAATGGAAAAGAAAAATCGGGAAATCAATGTCAGTCATGTCGAAAGTATTGCAGTGAAATCCTTTGTGATTATTCGAGCATTGCGATAAGGCACTTCTAGTGCATAAAACATGATGCGTAATGCGTTTTCAAATGGTGTTACGTCATTTCCGTTGCGGGTCAATCGAACCGAAGAAGGTTCCTATCGTTTGATTGACAAAGATTGACAAATATATAGAGAAACTTGCGAGCATAGATTTTTAATCGATTTTTTTGGACAAGTTTGGATAAGGATAAATATTTGGTCAAAGAAACAAATAAATAAGAATCAAATGAAAGACTCAATTAAACATTTTAACAGACTTTGCAAAGTAATTAGAGGGGTTTTTAGAAATTTTTTCAGCTGTTATTTTAATATTTCAAAGAATTTCAAAGATTTTCAAATATTTCAAGGTATTTCCAATGATTTTAATCAATATTAAAGATTTTAGGATATTTCAAAAGAATCCAAAGAATTTTCAATTGATTTCAATAATTTGAAAGGATTTAAAAGAATTTGGAAGATTTTAGGGTATTTTTTAAATTCCCTGCAATTTTTAAGAACTGTAAAAAATTTCAAAATATTTCAAAACATTTAATTTTTAAAAGATTTCAGAAGAATTGAAGAATTTCAAAGATTTTCAAATATTCAAGGTATTTCCAATGATTTTAATCGATTTTAAAGATTTTAGGATATTTTAAAAGAATCCAAAGAATTTTCAATTGATTTCAATAATTTGAAGGGATTTAAAAGAACTTTTAAGATTTTAGGGTATTTTTTAACATTTTCTGCAATTTTTAAGAACTGTAAAAAATTTCAAGATATTTCAAAAGATTTAATTTTTTAAATATTTTACAAGAATTGAGGGATTTCGTAGGATTTCAAATATTTTCAAATATTTCAAGGTATTTCCAATGATTGTAATGAAATTGTAAGATTTTAGGATATTTTAAAAGATTCCAAGGAATTTTCAATTGAATGTGTAAGAAGCTGTAATCAATTTTTTTAATTAAATGATCACTTTAGTCACTTTTCTTACAATAAATTAACCTATGGGTTAACCGCTATTCAATTAAGGTCTGTATCTATTTCTGAATTTCCTTGATTATTTTTAATCATATATATTTTTAAAAGATTCTAATTTTTTTTAATAGATTTCAATAACTGAAGGGATTTCAAAGAATCAGAAAGATTTAAGTGTATTTTTTTAAATTCCAAGTAATTTTCAAGAGCTTTAAAAAGCTTCAAGGAATTTCAAAAGATTTCAAAGGATTTGCAATATTTTAGGATCTTGTAAAAGATAAGATACCAAGGGATTTCACAACATTTCAAGGATTTCAATGATTTTAAGGGATTTTAAAAGCTCTCAAGGTATTTTAATCAGTTTTCGAGGATTTCGGACAATATCAGATTTGATGTAATTTCACGAGATTTTATAGTATTTTTAGTGACTTTCGAAGAATTTATTCGCAGGAATTGAGGGATTTCGTAGGATTTCAAATATTTCAAGGTATTTCCAAATATTTTAATGATTTGCAAAGATTTTAGAGCATTTTAAAAGATTCCAAGGAATTTCCAATTGATTTCAACAAATTTTGAAGACTTTAGGGTATTTTTAAAATTCCCTTGAATTTTTAAGAACATTTATAAATTGCAAGATATTTCAAAAGATTTAACAAATTTTAATTTTTAAAAGATTTAATTTTTAAAGATCTCACAAGAATTGAGGGATTTTGTAGGATTTCAAAAATTTTCAAATATTTCAAGGTATTTCCAAAGTTTTTAATGAATTTTAAAGATTTCAGGATATTTTAAAAGATTCCAAGGAATTTTCAATTGATTTCAATGATTTTAAGGCATTTCAAAGAATTTTGAAGATTTTTGTGTATTTTTTAAATTCCCTGGAATTTTTAAGAACTTTCACTTTAATGTCAAAAGATTGTAAGAGATTCAATTTTTAAAAGATCTCAGAAGAATTGAGGCATTTCATAGGATTTTCAAATATTTCAAGGTATTTCCAATGATTTTAATGAATTTTAAAGATTTTAGGATATTTTAAAAGGTTCCAAGGAATTTTCAATTGATTTCAATAATTTTAAAGAATTTCAAATAATTTTGAAAATTTTGGGGTATGTTTTGAATTCCCTGGAATTTTTAAGAACTGTAAAAAATTTAAAAGTATTTCAAAAGATTTAATTTTTAAAATATTTTACAAGAATTGAGGGATTTCGTAGGATTTTAAATATTTTCAAATATATCAAGGTGTTTCCAAAGATTTTAATGAATTTTAAACATTTTAGGATATTTTAAACGGAGTGTCTCGTCGTCCAGAAATTTGGGATGAGTAGTGAAGTATTCTTCATAAGCTTGGCTACTAGTCTATCCCCTTTTCCAAGCCCCCCAATTTTTCGGGATGACTAGCCACAGCCTATTTTAAAAGATTCCAAGCAATTTAAAATTGATTTCAATAATTTTAAGGGATTTCAAAAAATTTGGAAGATTTTAGTTTTTTTTTTATTTTCCTGGAATTTTTTAATAACTTAAAAAATTTCAAGGTATTTCAAAAGATGTTATAAGATTTCACAAGAATTGAAAGATTTCACAGGATTTCAAAGATTTCAAGGTATTTTCAATGATTTTAATGAATTTTAAAGATTTTAGGATATTTTAAAATAATCCAAAGAATTTTTAAGAACTTTAAAAAGTTTCAAGGGATTTCAAAAGATTTCAAAGGATTTGCAGTATTTCAGGATATTGTGAAAGATGCCAAGGCATTTTACAAGATTTCCGAAGATTTCAATTATTTTAAGGGAGTTCAAAAGCTCGTAAGGTATTTTAATCAATTTTCAAGATTTTTTATATTAATATAAATGATCCTAAGGAATTTTCAATTGATTTCATTAATGTAATGGGATTTCAAAGGATTTCAATATTTTAGGGTATTTTAAAAGATTCCAAGGCATTGCAAGAATTTAAAAATTTTCAAGCGATTTGAAATATTTTAGCGTATTAAAAAAAAATTCCAAGGAATTTTCAAGAGCTTAAAAATGTTTCAAGGGATTTAAAAGATATGAAATATTTTAGGGTATTTTAACAGATTACAAGGAAATTTTTATTTGATTTTAGTAATTTAATGGGATTTCAAAGGATTTGAAATATTTTAGGGTATTTTATAAAATTCCACAAAATTTTCAAGAGCTTTAAAAATTTGCAAGGGATGTCAAAAGATTTGAAAGGATTTTCAATATTTCTGGGTATTTGAAAAGATCCCAAGGAATTTTTAAATTAATTTCAGTAATCTATTGGGATTTCAAAGGATTTTAAATATTTTAGGGTTTTTAAAAGATTCCAAGGCATTTTCAAGAGCCTTACAAATTTTCAAGGGATATCAAAAGATTTCAAAGGACTTGAAATATTTTAGGAAATTTTAAAAGATTCAGTAATTTAATGGGACTTCAAAGGATTTGCAATATTTTAGAGGTTTTTTAAAAGATTCCAAGGCATATTCAAGATATTTAATGTTAATTTCAAGGGACTTGAAATATTTTAGGGTATTTTTAAAAATATTTTCAAGAGCTTTACAAAATTTGAAACGATTTTAGAAGGTTTGGAATATTTTAGAGCATTTTTAAATATTCCAATGAATTTCCAGTAATAATGGCATTTCAAGGGATTTCAAATATTGTATGGTACCTATTTTAAAAGATTCCAAGGCAATTTAAGTGCTTTAAAAACTTTCAAGGGATTTGAAATATTTTAGCTTATTTTCAAACATTTTAAGGAATTTTCAAGAGCTTAAAAATGTTTCAATGGATTGTAAAAATTTTGAAATATTTCATGGTACTTATTTTAAAAGATTACAGGGCATTTTCAAGAGCTTTAAAAACTTTCAAGTACTTTCAAATAATTTCAAATAAATTAATTATTTTTTAATTCAATTTTTAAAAATTGAATTTGAATTCTTTTGAATTCAACTTTAATTGTTTTGAATTCTTCTAAATTAAAAAGAACGCTAGTTACATAATTAATTCACATTAGTCACTTTTAGTCACTGTTTGGACCCTGAGAATAATAAACTAAAATTTTATCAATTTAAATTTAAAATTGTTTGAAAGATTCACTATTGAAAATGTTACAAAATTAGAATTTTGGTCTTTAAATATTGATAGACAGGACAAATGAAAAATGAGTCGGGGAAAAATCAGAGAATTTTGAAAATGAAGTTTTGCGGCCACCCTGATGTTTGTTAATTTACAATTTTGAAGATCAAAGGCTTTTGGGATTAAATTTGCTTTTTTTTTGTTTCAGATGGCGAGCAAGTATTTACAAATTAGTATGGCTGGACCTAGCCCTCTTCCTCTTCATTTACTACTCCCTCTCGGCAGTTTACCGATTTGTGCTCGACGATCATCAGAAAAAAATATTCGAGCACATAGTCGGATATTGCAACGAGCACGGGAATTACATCCCATTGGCATTCGTCCTGGGTTTTTATGTCACCATTGTCATGAACAGATGGTGGAGTCAATATACATCGATTCCCTGGCCAGATTCGATAGCCGTCTACGTATCAGCCACCGTCCACGGAAATGACGAAAGAGGAAGATTAATGAGACGAACCATCGTCAGGTTTGTTTCTTCAATTCTGCCGTGATTTGGAAAAACACCGTTAACTGCAAAAAATCGAAAAATGAGTTTTTTATATCGTTGGAATCGTGAAAAAAAGATACACCTGATTATTAAAATAATTTTTTTAAATTGTTAATAACTTTAAAAATAATTATTGCATAATTTTTGGAAAACACCGTTAACTGCAAAGATTGGCGAGTTGTGATTTGAGAGAGAGCCGTAACTGACCGTTAACTGCAGCCGTAAATCAGAGACGACTAAATACGTGACGTCAAAATTCGAGAAAACGCCGTAACGGACAGTTACGGACTTTACCAAAATTATTGGACGGCGATTTCGAGCCTTCGTGATTTCGGAGAGGTCCGTAAGTGCTTACGGCGTTCTCCGGAATCATCGAACCCCGAGAAAAAAGGTTTGTGATTCGAGAAACGCCGTAACTGCACTTATTATTAGTTATTCAGGGTGTCTAGCGACCTTGAAAACCTGGAATTCTCCTTGAATTTTTTTAAACCTTGAAAACCTGGAAATCTCCTCGAATTTTTTACGAGAACCTTGAACTTTAATTATTTTTTGTTCGCTTTTTAAATAGTAATTTTAATGAAATGCAAAGAGTAATTTGAATTTCTTAACCTATTATGAAAGAAAAATCTCGCTTAGAAAAAAATCTTGCTAGTGAAAAGTGTTTTATTCATCAAGATATAATTTATCTTTTGTTTATTACAGAATAAATAAAGAGATTTCAAAGCACTTTTTCTAGACTGTACCAATTATTTTATAGATTGCAAAGAACAGACTTTAATATTGTGAATAATTCTATAAGTTTTTAATTTCTTCTCTGCTAATATAGAACATTGAAGTATAAATTTTGTTGTGGTATTCAACTTAGAAATTATAAAAATTATTAGTTTAAAATTCCGATGTTAATTCAGTTTCAGAATTAGAATGAGCCATGGTTATACAACGGATTTTTTGAGGGGTTGACCACTCGGTTTTTAAGTGTACACCAGATTTCAAAAGGTTATAAAATATTTCTAAAGATTTCAAAACATTTCAAACATTTCAATATATTTTAAATATTTTTAACATTTCATAAAGATTTCACGGATGTGAACGATTTAAAAAAGGCGCGCACACCAGATTTCCATACAGATTTCACAGTAATTTCACAAATATTTTAAAGATTTAAAGGATTTCAAAGGTTTGAAAAAGGGTACAGTAAACCAGATTTCAAAGATTTCAAAAATTTGAAACAATTTCAAGAGGGTTTAAAATATTTTTGGACATTTCAAAAGATTTCAATTAATTCAACGATTTCAAGGAATACAAAAGATTTTCCAAACAAAGATTTAAGAAAGATTTCATAAACATTTCAATAGATTTCACAAAGATTTCAAAATTTTAAATATCGTTTGTAATACTTCAAAAAATTCCAACGAATTCACGAAGATTTCACAAAGATTTCAAAGGCTTCAAACATTTCACAAAGATTTCGAACATTTCACAAAGATTTTAAAACTTTCAAAAAATTTTAAAGATTTTAAAAAGGGTATATTTAACTATATTTCTAAGATTTAAAAATATTTCAAAGATATTAACAATTTTAAAATTTTTTAGGAGATATCAAAAGATTTCACAAAAGTTTCAAAGATTTCATAAAAAATTCATAAAGATTTCAAAAGAATCCGAGAATTTCAAAGATTTCAACAAGGGTGCAGTACACCAGATTTAAAGGATTTCAAAACATCTCAAACCTTTTAAACGATTAAAAATTTTTTTAGAAGATTTCAAATATTCGAGTGATTTGAAACGATTAAAAAAGATTTACGAAAGATTTCACAAATATTTCAAAGACTTCATAAGGATTTCAAAAGATTTCATGAATTTCAAAGATTTCAGCAGGGATACAGTACACCAGATTTCAAAGATTTCAAAACATTTCAAAGATTCTAAGCAATTTCAAAAGGTTTCGACACATTTGAGAAAATTAAAAAAAAAATTCAAAGATTTCAAACGAACACAAAAGATTTCGCAAACAAAGATTAAAGAAAGTGTTCGGAAATATTTTAAATATTTCATTAAGATTTTAAAAGATTTCAAAAAGTTACACAAAGATTTTAAAGATTTTACAAAAGCTTTAAAAAATTCCAAAAGATTTCTCACAGATTACACCGAAATTTTAAGCTTTCACTAAGGTTGGTAATACTTCAAAAAATTCCAACGAATTCACAAAGATTTCAAAAGATTTCACAGATTTCACAAAGATTTCAAAAGATTTCAATGATTTCAAAAACATTACAAAGATTTAAAAATATTCCCAAAGATTTCACAAAGACGACTCATGTTCGCAAAAAATTAAGAATTTGTTTATTTATGATTCGGCTTTCTTTAGAAATTGTTGGCCAATAAAAAATGAAATGGCTCTTTTTTTACATGTATGAAAAACGTTTATTTCATTATTTGATGTAAAAAAAGGGGACCTGGAAAAATTTAATTTCTCGACCTGGAAAACCTGGAAAAGACCTGGAATTTTGTTCCTAAGAATCGCTAGACACCCTGTTATTATATTCTTTTGCCGTGAACGGCGTTCTCTCAAATCACGGCAGGCCTATTTCTAAAGCCGTAATTCGGAGAGAGCCGTAACTGCCCGTTACGGCGTTTTCTCGAATTTCAGCATCACAATCAGCACCGTTAACTGCATTTTAGATAATTAATCAACATTTTTTTACAATTTTTCTTGCAAAAATAAAAAGATCGTATGCAAATTAGTCAAGAACAACAACAAAAAATTCAGAAAATGAATAAGAATCCGCGATACACGCGAATAAAGATTCGAACCGTTTTCGTCGATTTTCTCGGCTTCGTTCATTTTGCAGTTAACGGTGTTTTCCCAAATCACGGCAGAATTAATCTTCTTCCTAAATACAGGCCTCACAGACCGGTCCCTATATCCCCTATTCCCTATTGTACCCTATATTCAGTTAAGGTCCCTAAAGTACCCTATTTTCAAGATTTGGTCCCTATGTTACCCTATTTGCAGCCCATAATGGAACTTTAAAAAAATTTATAATAAGATAAAAGCTTGCAAGAGTCAGGCATTTTGGAAAAAAATAGCAAAAATCAGGGAATTTTTGTAAGAAGTAACCGTGAAAAATAATTAGGGCTGCCACACAGTCAATATTAGTCACTTTTTTTATCAAATCACTTTTTAAAAGGAAAAGATCACTATTTCTGAACTGTCTTGAATTCTTTTGACATATTTCAGGTTTTTTTTAAGAATCCGAGAAATTTGTAATAGATTTCAATAATTTTAAGGGATTTTTAAGATTTTAGGGTGTTTTTAAAGATTCCAAGGTATTATTAATTAATTTCATTAATTTGAAGGGATGTCAAAGCGTTTGAAATATTTGAGGATAATGCATTTTCTAGAATTTCCGATAAAATATTTCACAGGATTTATAACATGTCCGAGGATTTCAATGATTTTAAGGGATTTTAAAGCTCTCAATGTATGTTAATACATGTTCCAAGATTTCAGGAAATATCGTCATAGAATTTCACGGGATTTTATGATATTTTAGTGGATTTTAAAGAATTTATTCACGACAAGTGAGGTATTTTGTAAGGTCTCGAAGATTTGAAGAGATTTTAAATTAGTTTTTGAACTTCACCCTGAATTCTTATTAATTTATCCGGAATTCTTTCAAATTTTCTGGAATTCATTTGCAATGTTTTAATTCACTTGAATTCTTCTAAATTTACTCAATTTTACTTAATTTGATGGATTTTTTTTTTAATTTTTAAAAGTTTTTATTTAATTGATCCTGAGGATCAATTGATAAAATGATCAAATGACTTGAAATATTTTAAGGAATTTCAAAAGATTTTAAGGGATTCGAATTATTTTAGGTTATTTTAAAAGATTACAAAGAATTTTTTTAATGATTTCAGTAATTTAATGGGATTTCAAAGGATTTGAAATATTTTAGGAAATTTTAAAAGATTCCCAGAAATTTTTTATTTATATCAATAGGTTGAAGGGTTTTCAAAAACTTTGAAATATTGTAGGGTATTTTAAAAGATTCCAAGGCATTTTCAAGAGATTTAAATAATTTTAAGGGATAAATTATCTTATGGGTTAATCACTATTCAATTCAGGTGTATACCTATTTCTGAATTGTCTTGAATTCTTTTGAATATTTCAGGGTATTTTTAAAGATTCCGAGAAATTTTTAATAGATTTCAATAATTTGAAATGAATTTAAAGATTTCAGTGTATTTTAAAAACATTTAAGGCATTTTCAAGAGCTTTTGATTTGAAATATTTTAGGAAATTTTTTTAGAAGGGATTTCAAAGCCTTTGAAATATTTTAGGATAAAGAGTTTTCTAGAATTTCAGAAGATATGGAACGATTTTACAGGACTTATAAGGTTTCAAAATATTTTAAAAGATTTCACGTTATTTTATCAGGTTTTCGAGGATTTCAATGATTTTATAATATTTTAGTGTATTTTAAGAATTCATTCACGAGAAGTGAGGTATTTCGTAGGGTTTTAAAGATATGAAGAGATTTTGAATTCACCCTGAATTCTTATTAATTTATCTTTAATTCTTTGAAATTTTCTTGAATTTTATGAATCTTCTAAATTTACTCAATTCTACTTAATTCAATGGATTTTTTTGAATTTGTAAAAGTTTTTATTTAATTGATCCTGAGGATCAATTGATAAAATGATTGAAGGATTGAAGGATTTGAAATGTTTTAATAGTATGTTATGTATGCATTCTGAAGATCGTTAAACATTTTTTTTAAATTCTAAAGGTTTTTAAATATTTTAGGTTATTTTAAAAGATTACGAAATTTTTTTAAATGGATTTCAGTAATTTAATGTGATTTCAAAGGATTTGAAATATTTAAGGGTATTGTAAAAGATTCCCAGGCATTTTCAAAGAGCTTTAAAAAGTTTCAAGGGCTTTTAAAAGATATCAAAGGATTTGAAATATTTTTGGAAATTTTAAAAGATTCCCAGAACTTTTTTTATTTATTTCAATAATTTGAAGGGATTTCAAAGAATTTTAAATATTTGAGGTTTTTCAAAAGATTCCAAGGCATTTTAAAGAGATTTAAACAATTTCGAGGGATTCCCAAAGGTTTTAATCATTAATAAAAATAAAAATATAAAAATATTCCAAAGGATTTTATAAGATTTCCTAGGATTTCACTGATTTTATGGGGTTTTAAGAGCTCTCAAGGTATGTTAATCAATTTTCCAGACTTTCTGGCAGATTTCATAGAACTTCACGGGATTTTATGATATTTTAATGGATTTCAAAGAATTTATTTACAAGAAGTGAGGGATTTCGAAGGGTTTCAAAGATTTCAAAGATTTCAAGAGATTTTCACATATATTTTGCAATTTATTTGGAATTCAACCTGAATTCTTATTAATGTATACTGAATTTTTTAAAATCCTTTTGAATTCTTCTGAATTCACACAATTTTCCTCATTTCAGTAAATTTTCAAAAGTTTTTGTTTTATTCATCTTGTAGTCTTTAGAATTCGCCTTACATTTTTTTCCAATTCATTTTAATTTGAATTATTTTGTAGTGATCAGTCACTTCTTTGGTTAGAAATTAGTAGGGTTTCAAAGATTTGAAGAGATTTGAAGTTTTTTGGAATTCACTCTCAGTTCGTTTAAATTCTTTGGAATTCTCTTGAATTTTTTTTATTAACATGAATTCTTCTAAATTCACTCAATTCTATTTAATTCAATTTAATTTTTTTCGAAATTTTAAAATTTTTTATTTAATTAGTCCTAAATTCTTTTAACCTCACCGTGAGTTTTTATGAATTTCATCGAATTCTTCTCTTTTACCTTAAATTCTTCTAAGTTCATTCCAATTTTACGGAAATCAATGGAATTTTTTTAATTAATACAATTTTTCCGAATCATTTGAATTCTTTGGAATTTAACTTGAATTGTTTTAAAGTATTACGAATTTATCCTGAATTTTTTACCCTTTGAAAGTACCCTGTGAGCGTGACAAAAAGTACCCTTTGGTCCCTATATTTTATCCTATAGGGACTGTGAGGCCTGTAAATACCATTCCCAGGAATCAAAGTCAGTCCCCTATTCCCCCTTTTTTTTTTAAATGCGATTAATTTTTCAAGAACTATAAGAAACTTGCGGCCATTAATAAAGAAATTATGAGTAGTTTAGAGAAATTACGATAAAAAGGAAAACCTAACATGATTAATTCAGCCAGTGTTGGGTAAGTTACGGTTTTTGAGTAACTAGTTACAGTTACGAGATAAAGTAACTTACCCAAAAAAGTTAATTTTTTCACTTCCTTGAGTTTATAATTTAAAAATCAAAATAACTATGATGATAATTCATGAAAACTTAATTTAAAAAGAAATAGGCATTACTTAAAGTAAATAAAAAATATAATGTATATTTCGGCAAATGAACAACGTATATTTAGAATAAAATAGATGACTTTTCAACAAAATAGTTGAATTTTCAACCAAAAAGATTAATTTTCAACAGAAGAGTTGAATATCCAAACCAAGGAAGATTTTTCAGTCACATTTTTCAACCAAACAGTTGTATTTTTAACCAAAAAAGATTACATTTCTTTACCGAAGAAATTAATTTTCAAACCACAAAGAACACTTTTGAGAAAAAGAGTTGCATTTTCAAGCAAAAAGGAGGAATTTTTAACAAAAAAGTTACTTTTCACCTAAATGGTTGTACTTTCTACCAAAATAGTTAAATTTTTAACAAAATACATAAAAATTTCTATCAAATTGTTGAATTTCATACCGAAAATATTAATTTTCAAGAAAGAAGTTCATTTTCATCCAGATAGTTGAATTTTCTACCATTTTCAAACCAAAAAGATGAATTTTCAATCGTAGAGTTAAATTTCCTATAAAGAAGTTAATTTTCAACCAATTAGTTTAAGTTTCTACGAAAATATTGGAATTTTAGAACAAAAAAAAAAAGGAATCTGAAACAAAATAGTTAAATTGTCAACAAAAGAGATAAATTTTCAACAGAAGAGTTGAACTACCAACCAATAAAGATTTTTCAGTCACATTTTTCAATCAAAGAGTTGTATTTTTAACCAAAAAATATGACATTTTTTTACCGGAAGAAATTAATTTTTGTACCACAAAGAACACTTTTGAGAAAAAAAGTTGCATTTTCAAGCAAAAAGGAAGAATTTTTAACAAAAAAGTTACTTTCCAACCAAATGGTTGGACTTTCT
>CAKNYM010051845.1:128542-143849 GCA_932195095.1 Andricus curvator | reverse complement strand
TTACCTTTCTTGGTTGAAAAGTAACTTTTTTGTTAGAAATTATTATTTTTTATCTTAAAATTTAAGTATTCCATTTTTGATTGAAACTTCATCCTGTATATTGTATAAGTTAAAAATTTAACTATTTGGTAGAAAATTCACGTATTTAGTTTAAAAGTTGTCTTTTTGGGTAGAAAATTCAACTTTTTCGTTGAAAATTCAACTATTTGGTAGAAAAATAATCTATTTGGTTGAAAAATCAACTTTTTTGGGTAAAAAGTTATTCTTTTTTGTTGAAGGTTTGAACTTTTGGTTGAAAATTCAACTATCTTATCAAAAATTCATCTTTCTTGATGGAAACTTATCTTTTTTGTTAAAAATTCATCTTTTTCGATTTAAAAGGCCACTGTTTTCTAAGAAATAACATTTTTTTAGCTTAAAAACTTTACTCTTTTGTTGTAAATTTATCTTTCATGGTAGAAAAGTCATATTTCTTGGTTAAAAATTAACTTTTTTGATTAAAATTCAAGTATTTGATTGAAATTTTATCGTATTTGTTTAAAAATTCAACAATTTGGTTAGACGTTCAACTATTTTGTAAAAACCTAATTATTTTTGGAAAATTAAACTATTTTTGTTAAAGTCATCAGTTTTGGTCGAAAATTCAACTATATTGTTAAAAATTCATCTTTTATGGTAGAATACTCATTCTTCTTGGTTGAAAATTTACCTTTCTTGGTTGAAAAGAAACTTTTTTGTTAAAAATTATTTTTTTTTATCTTAAAATTTAAGTATTCCATTTTTGATTGAAACTTTATCCTGTATATTGTATAAGTTAAAAATTCAACTATTTGGTAGAAAATTCACGTATTTAGTTGAAAAGTTGTCTTTTTGGGTTGAAAATTAAACTTTTTGGTTGAAAATTCAACTATTTGGTAGAAAAATAATATATTTGGTTAAAAAATCATCTTTTTTGGGTAGAAAATTATTCTTATTTGTTGGAAGTTCGAACTTTTGATGGAAAATTCATCTTTTTGGTTGAAAATTTAACAACTATCTTGAAAATTCATTTTTTTTTGTTAAAAATTATTATTTTTTATCTGGAATTTTAACTATTCCATTTTTGGTTGACACTTTATCCCGTATATTGTATAAGTTAAAAATTCAACTATTTGGTACAAAATTCACGAATTTTGTTGAAAAGTTGTCTTCTTGGGTAGAAAATTCAACTTTTTCGTTGAAAATTCAACTATTTGGTTTGTTGAAAGTTTGAAATTTTGGTTGAAAATTCAACTGTGTTATCAAAAATTCATCTTTCTTTATGGAAAATTATCTTTTTTGCTAAAAATTCATCTCTTTCGATTTAAAAGGCCACTGTTTTCTAAGACATAACATTTGTTAGCTTAAAAACTTTACTCTTTTGTTCGAAATTTATCTTTCATGGTAGAAAAGTCATATTTCTTGGTTGAAAATGAACTTTTTTCATTAAAATTGAAATATTTGATTGAATTTTTATCTTTTTTGTTTGAAAATTCAACCATTTGATTGAAAATGCATCTTTATATGCTGAAAATTCAACAATTTAGTTAGAAACTCAACTATTTTGTTAAAAACCTAATTATTTTTGGAAAATTAAATTATTTTTGTTAAAGTCATCAGTTTTGGTCGAAAATTCAACTATATTGTTAAAAATTCATCTTTCATGGTAGAAAACTGATTCTTCTTGGTTGAAAATTTACCTTTCTTGGCTGAAAATTGTACTATTTGCTTGTTATGCAACTGTTTGATTAAAAATTAATTTCTTTTTGAAAATTCGTCTTTTTGTGTTGATATTCATTTCTTTGGGTAGAAAATCTTTTTTTGGTTGAAAATTCAACTATTTTATTGAAAATGGTGACGTGGTTCATGTATGGCCCATAAGTGGAAAAATTGCCCGTCTGACAAGAAAATTGGCTGCGCCAAGCCACTTTCTTTTCGGATGGGAAATTTTGGGCTTTTTTGACCTCTCGTAGCCGTTGGATGAAGACGGATTTTACGTTTATAAATTCTTTTAAATAAAATTAATATAGATAACATATTTAATGCAATATGAAACACAATTCCTAAGATATTTTCAACAAAATAGTTGAATTTTCAACCAAAAAAAGATTTTCTACCCAAAGAAATGAATTTTCAACACAAAAAGACGATTTTTCAAAAAAGAAATTAATGTTCAACCAAATAGAAAAAAGACGATTTTTGTCGAAGACAGTTGAATGTTTAACAAAAAAGTTACTTTTCATCCAAGAAAGGTAAATTTTCAACCAAGAAGAATGAGTGTTCTACCATAAAAGATGCATTTTTAACAATATAGTTGAATTTTCGACCAAAACTGATGAGATTAACAAAAATAGTTTAATTTTCCAAAAATAATTATGCTTTTAAGAAAATAGTTGAATTTCTAACCAAATTGTTGAATTTCCAGCATACAAAGATGCATTTTCAATCAAATGGTTGAATTTTCAAACAAAAAAGATAAAAATTCAATCAAATTTTTGAATTTTCATCAAAAAAGTTCATTTTTAACCAAGAAATATGACTTTTCTACCATGAAAGATAAATTTTCAACAAAAGAGTAAAGTTTTTAAGCTAAAAATGATATGTCTTAGAAAACAGTGGCCTTTTAAATAAAAGAAGATGAATTTTTAACAAAAAAGATCATTTTCCATCAAGAAAGATGAATTTTTGATAAGATAGTTAAATTTTCAACCAAAAGTTCGAACTTTCAACAAACAAGAATTTTCTACCCAAAAGAGATGATTTTTTAACCAAATATATTATTTTTCTACCAAATAGTTGAATTTTCAACCAAAAAGTTTAGTTTTCTACCCAAAAAGACAACTTTTCAACAAAATACGTGAATTTTCTACCAAATAGTTGAATTTTTAACTTATACAATATACGGAATAAAGTTTCAACCAAAAATGGAATAGTTAAAATTTCAGATAAAAAATAACAATTTTTAACAAATAAAATGAATTTTCAAGAAAGTTGTCAAATTTTCAACCAAAAAGATGAATTTTTGACCAAGAAGATTAATGTTCTGCCACAAAAGACGATTTTTGAACAAGGTACATGAATTTTCAACCCAAAAATATTATTTGTCAACCAAAAAGTTTAATTTTCATCCAAATAATTTAATTTTCTACTAAAAAGTTGAATTTTCAACATCATGTATTTTCGTCAAAATACATGAATTTTCTGCAAAATAGTAGAATTTTTGACGTATACAATATGCAGGATAAAGTTTCAACCAAAAATGGAATAATTAAACTTCCAGATAAAAACTCTGATAAAAAAAAATAATTAAAAAAAAAAACGAATTTTCAACAAAATTGTTAAATTTTGAAACAAAATTATGAATTTTCGATCAAGAAGATTAATCTTCTATCAAAAAAGACGAATTTCCAACTTATCCAATATACAGGATACAATTTTAACCAAATATGGAATAGTTAAATTTTCTGATAACAAAAAAATCGTTTTTAACCGAAAAAAATGAATTTTCACCTAAGTTGTTAAACTTTCAACCAAAAAGATGAATTTTCGACCAAGAAGATTAATGTTCTACTACAAAAGACGAATTTTCAACAAAATTATTTTAATTTGAAGTCAAAAATTACGAATTATCTACAAAAAAGTTGAATTTGCAACCCAAAAATATGATTTTTCAACCAAAAAGTTTAATTTTCAACCAAATAGATTAATTTTCTACCAAATTGTTGTATTTTCAAGTCAAAATGATTAATTTTTTTTACAAACCAGTAGAATTTTCAACATAAAAGTTCCTTTAAAAACAAATAGTTTAATTTTCATCTATAATTATGAATCCTTAATAAAATAATTATTTTTTTACAAAGTAGTTCAACTTTATGTCAAATAATCGACTTAAAAAAAGAATGAATTCTCAACGAAGCATCTAACAGTTGATATTTCATCCAAACAATTGCATTGTTAACCAAAAAGGATAAATTTTCAATCAAGAAGATTAAATTTCTACCAAGAAAGAAGAATTTTCAATCAAAAACTTGAACTTTCAACTAAAAAAGATAAGTTTTTAACCAAGAAGTTAAATTTTTTACTGAAAGAGATAAATTTTCAACCACTGCTTATTAGCAACTCTGAAGTAGTTTAGCGACAGATTACGCTGACAGATGTGAATCTAAATTCCATATGTAATATGTATTCATTCTCTCTATTGAGCCACAGATGACGCTTTGAATTTAAATATGACTCCTTTTCTGAACGCGAACTTTCAGTTCTTTAACTTGAGTCTTTTTAGGTTCAGACTATTCGCTTCTAGAATTGCAGAGATTACAGTCCGTCCCTTTTTCTCCTTTGCGCCCACTCAAATTTGAAAAATCTTCTAAAATACCTAAAATCGAGAATTTTGACCCAATTTTTTCCTTTTTCTCCTTTTTTTGCAATTTTCAGACTCATTTTTTAAGAATAAAACAAAAATTCAAGACAAAAGTCGACTTTTCAAAGAAAGAGATGAATTTTCAGCTAAAAGGATGAATCCTCTACAAAAATAAATGAATTTGTAACAAATTAGTTCAACTTTTAACCAAGTAGTTGAACTGTCTTTCGAAAAAGATAAACTCTCAAAAAAAATGTATATCAATTCAACCAAGAAAGATTTTAATTTTAAATCACAAGCAGTTGAATTCAACCAAAAAAAGATGAATTTTCTACAAAACAATTGAACTTCCAACCCGAAAATATGGGTTTTGAACAAAGAAGTTAATTT
Organism: Andricus curvator; assembly: GCA_932195095.1. Classification (NCBI taxonomy): domain Eukaryota; kingdom Metazoa; phylum Arthropoda; class Insecta; order Hymenoptera; family Cynipidae; genus Andricus; species Andricus curvator. The sequence goes on along the minus strand of CAKNYM010051845.1, from coordinate 139,081 downwards.
TCAACCAATTAGTTGAATTTTCTACCAAGCTGTTAAATTTTCAAGCCTAAAAGATGAGTTTTTTACAAAGCAGTTTAATTTTCTGCCTGAAAATGTGAATTTTTAACAAAAAAGTTCATGTTCAACAACAAAAAAATGAATTTTCAACAATATGAATAAATTTTAACCAAAGAGATGAATCTTCAATCAAGAAAGATTTTTCAGTGAAGAAAGAAAAAAATGGCTACCGATTTGTGGAATTTTTAAGCCAAAAAGACTAATTTCTACAAGACAGTTAAATTTTAAACCGCAATGTCAATTTTCAACCAAATATTTGAATTTTCAACCAAAGAGTTGACTTTCCTACCAAATGGCCGAATTTTTAAGCAAAAAAAAACGAATTTTCTACAAAACACAGTTCAGTTTTCAACCTATGAATATCAATTTTCAACAAAAAAATTCATTTTGAACCAAGTTGTTGAATCTTCTACCAAATTGTTGAATGTTTTACCAAAATAGTTAAATTTTCAACCCAGAAAAATGAATTTACAATAGAAAATTTGAAGAGAAAAAAGGAATTTTCAACAATATAGTTAAATTTTCAACCCAAGAGATGAGTCTTCAACCAAGAAAGATTTTTTAGTCAAGAAAGAAAAAAATTGGCTACCAAATTTTTGAATTTTCAAGCCAAAAAAATAATTTTCAACGAAACCGTTTAATTTTCATCTCAAAAATATTAATTTTTAACAAAAGTTAATTTCCAAGCAAATTGTTTAATCTTCTACCAAAATAGTTTAATTTTCAACTCAAAAGGACGAATTTTCAACAAAAAAGTTGATTTTTCAACCAGAAAAGATTTTTCAGTCAAGAAAGAAAACAAATTCAACGAAATTGTTGGATTTTCAAGCCAAAAAGACGAGTTTTCTACAAAACAGTTTGATTTTCAACCTAAAAATTTGAATTTTTAACTAAGAAGGTTGACTTTTTAACAAAATTGTTGAATTTTCAACAAAAATATTCATTTTCAATCAAAGAGATGAATCTTCAACCAAGAAATATTTTTTAGTCCACTCTCTACGAAAAAGTTAAATTTTCAACTATGAAGTCAATTTTCAACTACGAAGTCAATTTTCAAGCGAATAGTTGATTTTTCTACCAAATTGTTGAATTTTCAATAAAAAAAAACGAATTTTCAAGAAAACACTTTAATTTTCAACAGAAAAATATAAATTTTCAACGAAAAAGTGAATTTTTTATTGCAAATGATGACTTTATACAAAAATTGTTTAATTTCCAACAAACTAATTAACGTTTTAACCAAATAATAAAATTTTCAACTTAAAAAGATGATTTCTTATCAGAGTATTTAATAGTTGATATTTCAACCAAAACAGAGTTTAATTTTAAATTAAAAATAGTTGCATTTATCCAAAAAGATTAATTTTTTATAAAATAGTTGAATCCTCAATCAAAACACAATAATCTTAAACCAAACATTTGCATTTTTGACAAAAAATGATGACTTGTATCAAAAGAAATGAATTTTTAACCAAAAACACGAATTTTCAACAAAATAGTTGAATGTTAAAGAAAGAAAGAAAAAATTAACCAAATTGTTGAATTTTTAAGGCAAAAAAACGAATTTTTTACAAAGCAGTTGAATTTTTAACCATAAATTAGGAATTTTTAATTAAAAAGGTTGACTTTTTAACAAAATTGTTGAATTTTCAAGAAAAAAGTTCATTTTCAATTAAAGAGATGAATCTTCAACCAAGAAATATTTTTCAGTCAATTTTCTACGAAAAAGTTAAATTTTCAACTATGAAGTCAATTTTCAAGCAAATAGTTAATTTTCTACCAAGTTGTTGAATTTTCATCAAAACAAAGAATTTTCAACGAAAAAGTGCATTTTTTTTTACAAAAGATGTCTATAAAAAAAATTGTTTAATTTTCAACAAAGTAATTAACTTTTTAAGCAAATATTAAAATTTTCAACTTAAAAAGATGATTTCTTATCAGAAAATTTAATAGTTGATATTTCAAGCAAAACAGATTTTAATTTTAAATTAAAAACAGTTGCATTTATCCAAAAAAGAATAATTTTTAATAAAATATTTGAATCCTCAATCAAAACACAATAATCTTGAAACCAAACATATGCATTTTTGACAAAAAATGATGACTTGTACCAAAAGAGATGAATTTTTAACCAAAAAGACAAATTTCCAATAAAATAGTTGAATGTTAAAGAAAGAAAATTTTTTTTAACCAAATTGTTGAATTTTTAAGGCAAAAAAAAGAATTGTTTACAAAGAAGTTGAATTTTTAACCAGAAATTAGGAATTTTCAACAAAAAGGTTCAACAAAATAATGATACATTTCAAAAAGTTCAAACATGAGCATTTTTCAGTTGTTTATCTATTTTTCAGTCTTTGATCCTCTAGAATTTTTTTCTGATTTGTTTTTATCAGTAGAAAGTGCTGAAGTGTTCAACCGATTTTTCAAAGCTAGGAAAAAAAATTAACACAAAAATGACTAGAAAACTTGCTAAACTGTTCACGAGATACCCATATTATATAACAAGTTTTTAATAATAAATGAAATCCCCTTTTATTCCCCTTTTTTAACTAAAGTTGAACCACTGAACGGCTGCGATCCCTGGAATTGTATTATCTTTTGAAGTTGAAAGACCTTGAAATAAATAAAATAAAATTCTATTTTGCAGGTGAGCTATTTAATCGTCGACGAGATGCATCATGAGCATCCGGAGTTGATTCGCGATCAGTACTGGGACGAGGTCTTCCCCGTGGAGTTGCCCTACACAGCAGCTTCCGAACCCTTCCGCGAGGAACATCCCGAACCCTCAACCGCGAATATCCAACTCACAGCAGCTCAACAGGAAGTTTTGCCTTCCTCGGTTCGAATCGATGAAATGGTTCCACCCGATTATCAGCAAAAACAGTTCCGAACCGACATTGCCGAAGATTCCATCTCCGGGATTCACTTTAACGTCGGAAAAATGTCAAGGTAAATTTCCAAGTCTCTGTCGTAAATACAAACGAATATAAATAAGAATTCCTCCCAGGAATTTACGCTATTTCCTCTTTGCGATTATCGTCTTCTAATTGCGATTATGAAACCTGGTGAGGGACCGTACTTAAATTACGTAACAGTTCAAGGGGGGGGGGGGGGGGTCGAGAGATGTTCACGGCATGCCTGAACGGGAGTTAAATAAAATTTTCATGAATGTCTCAAATCTTTCCAGGATCTTTGAGTAGAACATAAATAGGGATGTTTTGGGCAAAAATGGAAATATTTCGTCGAGCTCTGTCAAAATAAAACTGCAGGCCTCACAGCCCCTATGGGATCAAATATAGGGACCAAAGGGTACTTTTTTTCACGCTCATAGGGTACTTTTTTCGCGCTCAAAGGATAACAAATTCAGGATAAATTCATAAGATTTCAAAACAATTCAATTTAAATTCAAAAGAATTGAGATTAATTCGAAGCAATGTTTAAAATCATAAAAATTCCGTTGATTCTCGTGAAATTGAAATAAAAGAGGAATTTAAGGTAAACGAAAAGAATTCGATGAAATTCATAAGAATTCAAGGAAAATTAACAAAAATCTAATGAACTGAAAACAATTTAAAAATATGAAAAAACTTAATTTAATTCAGTTACTTTGAAATGAGCTTAGAAAAATTCAAGGGAATTCAACAGAATTGGATTAAATGCCTAAGAATTGAAAGATTGTTGTATATGTTTGTGATAATTATTGAGTAGAATTGAGTAAATTTAGAAGAATTCAAGTGAATAAAAAAATTCACGAGAATTCTAAAGAATTTAAAAGAATTCAGGGTAAATTAATAAAAATTCAGGGTGAATTCCAACAAATAAATATAAAATCTCTTCAAATCTTTGAAACCCTACTCATTTCTAACAAAAAAAGTGACTAGTGACTACAAAACAATTCAAAAGAATTCAAATGAATTGGAAAAAATTTTAAAAACCGAAAAAATCCATTTATTTCAGTAAAATTTGAGTGAACTTGAAAAATTTAAGGGAAATGAGAAGAATTCGATGAAATTCACAAAAAATCAAACAGAATTTGAAAAACAATTAAAAAATATGAAAAAATTCATTTAATTCAGTAAGTTTGAAATGAGTTCAGAAAAATTAAAAGGGCATTCAAAGGAATTTGATCAAATTCCTACGAATTTCAGGTGTGTTAAAAAAACTTCAAGATGAATTAAACAAAAACTTTTGAAAATCCATTAAATTGAGTAAAATTGAGTGAATTTGGAAGAATTCAAAAGAATTTAAAAGAATTAAGGATAAATTATTAAGAATTCAGGACAAATTGCGAATGAATTGCAAAAAATATTTGAAAATCTCTTCAAATCTTTGAAACCCCACTAAATCCCTCACTTCTCGGGAATACATTCTTTGAAATCCATTAAGATATTAAAATTCCTTGAAATTACTAAAACTCTTGGAGATCCCTTAAAATTGTTCAAATCTCTTGAAAATGCCTTGGAATCTTTTAAAATATCCTAAAATATTTCAAAGTTTTTGAAATCCCTTCAACCTGTTGATATAAATAAAAATTTTCTGGGAATCTTTTAAAATTTCCTAAAATATTTCAAATCCTTCGATATCTTTTGAAATCCCTTAAAACTTTTCAAAGCTCTTGAAAATACCTGGAAATCTTTTAAAATACCCTAAAATATCTTAAATCCTTTGAAATCCCATTAAATTACTGAAATCATTCAAAAAATTCTTTGTAATCTTTTAAAATAACCTAAAATATTTCGAATCCCTTAAAATCTTTTGAAATTCCTTAAAATAGTTCAAGTAATTTGATCATTTTATCAATTTGATCCTCAGGATCAATTAAATAAAAACTTTTAAAAATTAAAAAAAAATCCATTAAATTAAGTAAAATTGAGTAAATTTAGAAGACTTCAAGTGAATTAAAAAAATTAAAATGAATTCCAGAGAATTTGAAAGAATTCAGGATAAATTAATAAGAATTCAGGGTGAAGTCCAAAAACTAATTTCAAATCTCTTCAGATCTTTGAAACCTTACAAAATACCTCACTTCTCGTGAATAAATTCTTTGAAATCCACTACGATATCATAAAATCCCGTGAAATTCTATGACGATATTTCCTGAAATCTTGGAAAATGTATTAAAATACATTGAGTGCTTTAAAATCCCTTAAAATCATTGAAATCCTCGGACATGTTATAAATCCTGTGAAATATTTTAAAATATCTTAAAATCTTATAGGTTCTGTAAAATCGTTTAATCTTCCGAAATTCTAGAAAATGTATTATCCTCAAATATTTCAAACGCTTTGACATCCCTTCAAATTATGAAATTAATTAATAATACCTTGGAATCTTTTAAAAATACCCTAAAATCTTAAAAATCCCTTAAAATTATTGAAATCTATTACAAATTTCTCGGATTCTTAAAAAAAAACCCTGAAATATTTCAAAAGAATTCAAGATAATTCAGAAATAGTGATCTTTTCATTTAAAAAAGTGATTTGAGAAAAAAAAGTGAGGCCTGAAACTGGTTTAAAGGTTTTTTATACTTTTTTTCAATAATTTCGTAACTAAAGCGGCTTTCAAATACTTTTTTCAAAGTTACGTATCAGCGAATCTCTACATTAATTTGTTGGGTCTAAGCACTTGATTTAAACAAAATCTTCCCGCTTATCCGGTGTCGCTATTTTATTTTTAGACAGCTACATAATTTTTTAAAGGTAAAAAAATTGTCTGGTTTTACGCAATTTTCAAAAAATTCTTACAATTTTTTAAAACGAGCTAACGAAACCAGATAAGCGGGAAAATTTTGTTTGAATCAAGTACTTTTAGCGAAAAAACACGTGCATTGACTGCACATTTATTTCTAATTCAAATTTAATTGATACAGTCGCTATACAAAAATGTCGTTTTTACCTTTTCGGACTCTTTTTGAACGACTGCAGCTTCACTTTCGTAAACTTTTTGTTTGCTTGTACTTTTTCTCGTAAGAATTTTTCGACTTGAAAAAAATGAAAATTCTTGCATTTAGTTATAATGGAAATCCTCTCTCTTATTCAAAACAAAAAAATAATAATATTAATAAAAAAAAAGGATAAACATAAATGATCAAAAACCAATGATGTGCTTGTCTGTTTACGTTCGTAAAATATTTTTATCCATAATTTGTCTGAAGATAATATTTCATCAGCGTGGTTTGGGATTCTATAATGAAAAAGCAATGGAATCCGTTCATCATGACTTTAAAATCACGTGGGAGAAGTATAAAGTTGGAAGAGCGAATTCTAATTATGATGAACAATTATTGCGGGCTGTTTGTGAATGCAACTCTTCTCATATCTAAGTTTTTTTTCTTGTTTAAAATATACAAATACATTTAAAAACTGCAATTAAGTTTCAGTGCCCAAGAATTCATTTTTCAAATTATTGTACAAAATTTTATGATGATATGAAGCTTATTTAAATAAATCCATAAGTTCACAGCTTTATTCGAGTTATTCTTATTTTTCATTGCAATATAAAGGCTAATTTATAATGATCAAATAAAATTCAATGACATTAAAATTTAAGAAATGTGATGACGGAGAAACTTTCAATTTATAAAAATTAACCGAAAAAAATACGAAAATTAAGCTGCAGTCGTTCAAAAAGAGTCAGAAAAGAAGGTAAAAACGACATTTTCGTAGAGCGACTGTATCAATTAAATTTGAATTAGAAATAAATGTCCAGTCAATGGACATGTTTTTTTCGCTAAAAGTACTTGATTCAAACAAAAATTTCTCACTTATCTGGTTTCGTTAGCTCGTTTTAAAAAATTGTAAGAATTTTTTGAAAATTGCCTAAAACGAGACCATTTTTTGACCTTAAAAAAATTATGCAGCTGTCTAAAAATAAAATGGCGACACCGGATAAGCGGGAAAATTTTGTTTAAATCAAGTGCTTTGACCCAAGAAATTAATATAGAGAGTATAAAAAACCTTTAAACCAGTTTTATTTTGACAGAGCTCGACGAAATATTTCCATTTTTGTCCAAAACATCCCTATTTATGTTCTACTCAAAGATCCTGCGAAGATCTGAGACGTTCATGAAAATTTTATTTAACTTCCGTTCAGCCATGCCGTGATGTTACGATTTGTTACGGAATGGGGGGGGGGTCGCTCGTTTATGTACGTAATTTTTGGAAATTTGGGAATGAAACAAATAACTCACAGTAATTGTATAGAAGTCAGGAAAAAGTCAGGGATTTAGAAAAAAAAATCTTGCAAAAGTCAGAGATTTTCTATAACTTTAAATAACTGTCAAGCAGAATAAAGTTGAAATATTTCAATTTTAATTTGAAATTCTTTTATTCCGTGTATAAAAGATTCTAGGTTAAAAATGTTACAAGTTTGAGATTTTGGTATTTAATTATTAATGGTCAGGAAAAATGAAAAATTATTCAGGGAAAAATTAGGGAATTTTTAAAATGAAGTTTTGCGGTAGCCCTGAAATAATATTCTTGTTAGTAATTTATTTGCCTTGTATTTATATTTATATTACTTTTTTCTTGCAAATTCTTTTTCCTGAAGATTATCTTTTTAAATATAAAATTTATTATTTGTTTGAAAAATTTAACAGTTTGGTTAAAAAGTCATTCTTTTTGGTTGAAAATTCAACTATTTCATAGAAAATTTAATTGTTTAAAGTTCATATTTTTGTGTTGAAAAGTCAACTGAAATCTTTCTTGGCTGAAAATTCCACTATTTATTTGAAAATTGGTTTACTTCATTTAAAAATTCATCTGTTTTATTAGAAATTTGATCTTTCTTGAACAAAAATGCAACTATTTGGTAGAAGGTTCAATCATTTTGTTAAAAAGTAATCCTTTTTGTTAAAAAATGCAACTGTTTTGTTGAAAATTCGTCTTTTTGGGTTAAAAATCAGTATCTTTGTAGAAAATTGACTTCTTGTTAAAAACTCATATTTTAATGTTGAATAGTAAAACTAAAATCTTTTTTTGGATGAGAATTCCAATTTTTTTAAATTTGATTTGAAAATTCATCTGTTTTAGTAGAAATTTCACCCTTCTTGGATAAAAATGCAACTATTTGGTTAAAGATTCAATAATTTTGTTAAAAAGTCATTCTTTTTGGTTAAAAATTCAACTGTTTTGTTGAAAATTCAAGTATCTTCGAAGAAAATTTACTTCTTATTGAAAACTCATGTTTAAATGTTGAAAAGTCAAATTGAAATCTTTTTTGGATGAAAAATCAATCTTTTTCAAATTTGTCTTTTTGATTTGAAAATTGATCTGTTTTAATAGAAATTTCACCTTTCTTGGATAAAAATGCAACGGTTTGTTTGAAAATTAATCTTGTTTGCTTGAGGATTCAACTATTTTTTTTTTAATTTTGGTTAAACGACTTTGTTCAAGCTGAAGAAATTTCAGTATCGAATCAATCCAAAAAACATGTTTTTGTACATTTTCAACAAATTTTAAATAAGGCAAAATTTTTTTTTAATTCAAAAAATTTTCAATTGTAAATTTAAAAAAGAGAACAGAAGATATTAACCGATTTCAACAAATGTTTCTTTACTTGTTTTGGATGTCGGATCACAAATTGTTATCCCTCAGCTCAAACGATTCGATTAATTTCAGCATTTTTACTTCGCTCTACTGAAGAGTGTAGTTTTAAATTTACATTGAAAGTATTAATTATATTAAGGAAGAAATGACAAATCTTGGAAAGAAATATTTTTGAGAACGATGTTAAACATATCAAAATTGTGTATTTAACTAATTTTATTTTTTTCTCTGACTTTTTTATATCACTGTGAATGGATTTCCAACGACCTAAGTATATCCAATTTTGAAAATAAATTCTTTAATGGCAGAAATCATTGAAAAATCATTGAAAATCATTTCAAAATATAACATTTCTTATAAAAAGATTGTTTGTTCTTTTCGACATACAAAAATAAATGTTTAATCTTTCAACTATACTATTTATATTAATTTTCTCACAAAATTGTTCAAATTTAAGTCGAATGATCGATTTTTCAAGTAAAAAAGATGAATTCTCAATATAAAATATCGATTTTAAATAATCGAAAATAAATAATCAGAAAAATCTGTAACAATTGAACAATAAAATCAATATAAAACTATTTCCCCGTTTTCGTGAGCAAATCACCCTATTTCCAGTGGTGTAGTCCTAAAAGAAAAAGTGGCCTGGCGGTACTTTCCATAAATTACGTTTCCAGTTTGAGGGGGGGGGGGGCATAACAGGGGGTCATAAGTGGAAATAACGTTACGAACTTAGATAACACTAAGAACTTTAACCCAATAAGAAAATCCAACTATATTTTCAGGTAAAAGTTCTTTTTTTTATTGAAAAGGCAACTATTATATTTTTGGTTCGGAATTCATCTGGTTTGGTTAAAAATTCTATTATTTGGTTGAAAAATTTAATTATTTTGATGAAAATGTAACTATATTTCAAAAAGTAATCTTTTTTATAAAAAATTCAACTAATTTGTTGACAATTTATTTTTTTACTAGAAGATTCATCTCTTTGGTTGAAAATTTAACTATTTCAATGAAACTTCGTTTCATGTTTGGTTGAAAATAAATTTTTTAAACTGAAAATTAAACTTTTCAATTTTGGTTAAAAATGTATCTTTTTCAGTTAAAAATTTAACTTTTTCGTTGAAAATTCGTCTTTCTTGGTAGGAATTTAATCTTCTTAGTTGAAAATTGATCCTTTTTGGTTAAAAATGCATTTGTTTGGTTGAAATATCAACTGTTACATGCTTAGTTGAGAATTAATCTTTTTTACTTGAAAAATCGATCATTCGACTTAAATTTGAACAATTTTGTGAGAAAATTAATTTTTCTATTGAGGATCCATAATTAGAGTTGGAATTTCAACTATTTGCTTTTAAATGAACTTTTATGTTGAAAATTGTACTGTATTGTAGAAAATTCGTCTTTTTGATTGAAAATTAAAAAATTTTGTTGATAATTCGTTTTTTTTTTGTTCAAAGTTTTTTTTTTGTCAGAGTTTTTATCTGAAAATGTAACTATTCCATTTTTGGTTGAAACTTTATCATGTATATTATATAATTTGAAAATTGAACTGTTTGTTAAAAAATTAATGTATTTTGTTGAAAACTCGTCTTTTTGGTAGAAAATTAATTTTTTCTATAATTCGCGAAAAAGTGCCAGTTTTTCCACCTGTTTTTGGTGTAAAAAGTGATCGATTTTTGGTCGATGACGTGGCGCATGCGCAGTGCCGACCTTTCCGGGCAACAGCGACAAAAGTAGACAGATGCAGTGGAAAAAGTATATGGACAGTGATAAAAGTGAGGCACAGTGACAAAAGTAAATGTTATTTCGGGTGGGTTCGTGCTGCCTCGGGTGTACTCGTGCATCGTGCGCAACCAACTTCATTCTATTTTCCGACTGTCGTCCCTAACCTAAAATCAATTTCCTGAAAAGTCTCGAGTTGTGTATTTTGTAT
>CAKNYM010051845.1:67861-122513 GCA_932195095.1 Andricus curvator | reverse complement strand
TTTTCCCCTCAAAGTATAATTTGGTTGAAATATTTTTTCCTTCTTGACTGAAAAATTTTGGTTGAAAATTCAACTCTTTTGATAAAAAATCGTCTTTTTGAATGAATGCAACTCTTTTTGACTTAAAATACAATTTTTTTAGCTGAACTATTCGTAAGTTTAGTTGAAAATTCATCTCATTTGGAAAAAATGTCGTTTTTATTGGTTCAAAATGCAACCGGGTGAAATTTAATCTTTTTTGGTTAAGGATTAAACTAAGTGGCTGAAAGTTAATTTTTTTGTTGAGATTGTGATTTTAAATTGGAATAAATTAACAAAAATTTGAATTTTCTCAAGAATCTTTGGAAAATTATATTTATATAACCATAAAAACAAATAAAGTTAAAAAATAAGTAGTTATACGAAATTTTTATTTTGTAGTAAAAATTTGATGATGCTAGTTTATAAAATATTTTAAATCGAGTATCTATTTAATGATCTTACAATTTGAAATTGATTTAATTTGCAGGAATCAGCACTCGACTCAGTCTGCAAGGTCCAGTGGAGTTTATGACCCAGTTCAAGGTTTTATCGGTGACTTGAATGAAGAGGAAGGAGATGACGAAAGTATAGTTTCTAATCAATCGACTGACAGTTCCGTCGACGAATTCACGAGGCTGAAGTCCGAAAGACTAAAAGAGAGAAAGAAAAAAGCTCTCATCAAGCTTGCAAGAAGCATCAGCAGCAATAGAGAAAGCGTAGACTCGGTGGATTTTGGCGACACAGACACTCTTATTCTCACAGAACTTGCAAACGCTTCACGAATCGCCATGCAGCCAGCGAAAAGTGACAATAAAGAATCCGAATCAGGTCCTGTGTAGCCTCAATTTACGCATAAGCCTGAAGGATATTCCGCCGTACCCTTCAAGGAAACACCTTTGTGATTGAAAGAGACACTTGTTTTCAAGTGCACTATTTTTTATCCAAATATCGTACCACTCTTTTTCAGAGCACCATTTAAGTTAATTATTTAAGGCATATATTTAACATAAGGCTGTTTTTAAACAGGGTGGCCGCAGGTCGGGGTAAACCTGGAAATCAGGAAAAAGTCAGGGATTTTGATTTTCTTGAATTCTTTCGAAATCATTTAAGGTATCTTAAACGATTCTAAGATAGTAATAGATATCAATAATTTTAAGGGATGTCAAAAGATTTCAAAGGGTTCCGGGGATTTTTAAAAATTCCCAGGAATTTTCAAGAGCTTTAAAAAATTTGAAGAAATTTCAAAATATTTCAAAGGATTTGCAATATTTTAGGATATTGTAAAAGATGCCAAAGGATTTTACAAGATTTCCGAGGATTTCATTGATTTTGAGGGTTGAAATATTCTTGGGTATTCTAAAAGTTTCCTAGTAGTTTTTAATATATTTAAATAATTTGAAGGTATTCCAAAGGATTTAAAAGATTTTAGGGTATTTTTAAAACTTCCAAGGAATTTTGAAGAGCTCTACAAATTTTCAAGGGATTTCAAAAGATTTCAAAGGATCTGAAACATTTTAGGGAATTTTGTTTAATGATTCCAAGGCATGTTTAAGAGATTCAAAATTTTCAAGGAATTTCTCCAAGAAATTGAATGATTTTAAAGAATTAAAACAAATTTGAAGATTTTAATATTTTAATGGATTTCAAAGAATTTATTCATAAGAATTGAGGGCTTTCATAGGATTTGAAAATTTTTTCAAATGTTTCAAGATATTACAAAAGATTTTAGGATATTTTAGAAGAATCCAAGAAATTTGCAATTGATTTCAATCATTTGAAGGGATTCAAAAGAATTTTTAAGATTTTGGGGTATTTTTTAAATTTTCGGGGATTTTTTAAAAACTTTAAAAAATGTCAAGGAATTTCAAAAGATTTTAAAGGATTTGAAATATCTTGAGGTATTTTTAATAGATTTCAGTAATTTGAAGTGATTTCAAAAGATTTGAAATATTTTAGTGTATTTTAAAAGATTCCAGTTTAAAAGAGATTTAAAAAGTTACAAGGGATTTCAAAATATTTCAATGGTCTTGGAATGTTTGAGAGAATTTAAAAATATTCCAAGGAATTTTACATTTTTTTCACTAATTTAATGGGATTTCAAAGTATTTGAAATATTTTTGTTACCTATTTTAAAAGATTCCAACGCATTTTTAAGAGTTTTAAAAAGCTTCAAGAGATTTCAAAGGATTTGAAATATTTTAAGGTGTTTTTAAAAATTGCAAAAAAAAAATTCAAGAGGTTTAACAAATTTCAAGGGATTTCAAAAGATTTGAAAGGATTTGCAATATTTTAGGGTATTTTAAAAAAGATTTCAAGGAATTTTCAAGAGCTTTAAAAAGTGTCAAGGAATTTCGAAAGATTTCAAAGGATTTGAAATACCTTAAGTTATTTTAAATAATTTAATAATAAAATTCAAATTTGAAGGAAATTTAAAAAGTTTCAAGGGATTTGAAAAGATTTGAAAGGACTTGAAATATTTGAGAAAATTTAAAAATGTTCCAAGGAATTTTAAACTGATTTCAATAATTTGAAGGGATTTCAAAAGATTTTAAAAGATTTGCAATATTTTAGGTTATTTAAAAATATTGCAAGGGACTTTTCAATTGATCAGATTAATTTAATGGGATTTCAAAGTATTTTAAATATTTTGTGTTATCTATTTTAAAAAGATTAAAAGGCATTTTCAGGTGTTTTTTAAATATTCCAAAAATATTTCAAGAGCTTTAAAAAATTTCAAGGTATTTTAAAAGATTTTAAAGGATTTGTAATATTTGTGGGTATTTTTAAAAAGATTTCAGGGAATTTATAAGAGCTTTGAAAAATGTTGAGGAATTTCAAAAGATTTTAAAAGATTTGAAATATCTTTCAGTATTTTTGATAGATTTCAATAATTTGAAGTGATTTCAAAAAATTTGAAATATTTTACGGTATTTTAAAAATTCCAATTTGAAACAGATTTGAAAAGTTTCCAGGGATTTCAAAAGATTTGAAATATTTTAGGGAATTTTAAAAGATTCCAAGGAATCTTAAATTGATTTCTATAATTTGAAGTGATTTCACAAGAATTTAACTATTTTAGGGTATTTAAAAAAATTCCAAGGCATTTTCAAGAAATTAAAAAAAAATTGCCAGGAATTTCCAAGGATTTTAATGATTTTTGAGGAATTAAAAAAAATGGTCATGCGATTTTATAAGATTTCCGAGAATTTGAATGATTTTATGGGATTTTAAAAGCTAATATTTTAATAGATTTCTGGAATTTTCGTAATTCACTCGAATTCTTCTAAATTCACTCAATTCTACTCAATTCAGCGGATTTTTAAATTTTTTGTTTTATTGATCTCGAAATTTTTTTAATTCGCCTTGAATTTTTATGAATTCCATCGAATTCTACTCATTTCACTTGAAGTCCTTTGAATTCACTCCAAGTTTACTGAAATTGATGACATTTTGTGGTTTTTTATGATTTTTTTAAATTCATTTGAAATCTTTTGAATGTAAATTGAATTTTTCTGAAGTCTTATCAATTGAATTCTTTTGAATTCTTTTTAATTCAAAATATACATTAGCCACATTACCAATGCACATTAGTTACTTTGAATCACTTTTTGGGTTAGAAATTAGTCTTTTTTGGTATTAAAAATGTTACAAGATTCAAATTTTGATCTTTAAATATTAGTGGTCAGAGCAAATTAAAAATGAGTCAGGGAAAAGTTCGGGAATTTTGCAAATGAAGTATTTCGGCCACTCTGTTAAATCGCCATTTCGCCTCTAGATTAATTCTGTAGGTCAATGAATCTAGCTGAATTGAAAATCATTGTAAATCACTTCGAGAAATTTATTGGCATCCTGTTTTATGCACTGGCTTCTACAATAATTTTCTCTGGTACTTAATAATATTTATAACAATCACAGTTACGATCGCACGAAAATATTCAGGGCCTTTTTCTTCTCGTTTATTTCAGGGAAGAATCTTGTCCTATCTGATTTTGTTATCCTATTTACTAAGGATCTAGAATAATTCAAGAACTTTTTGTAATTTTACGAAAACGCTTTCGTGTATGAAGGGATTCATTATTTTGAAGGTAGCGATGCTCTATTTACAAGCGCAGCTTTTTCACGTCACAAAGCCTTTCTTGGAAAGTATATTTTACGCTCAGATACAAGAAATCCCTTCGCTCGACGCGAAATTTGTACAAAGTTAGTGGTTCGTAGATTGTAAGTAGAAAAGTTTCATTTGTACCGAACTCTGTAGCTTTAATTCGCCTATGAGTAGGTAGAACAATTATTTTAGAATCAATGCTTTATTAGAACGGAAGGCTTTCGTCTCCTGTATTTATAGTTTCAATTTCCACGGACCTGTGCAAGCTTTTTTCATACTATAAATCTTTTTGAAACATCAACTTACTTTTCAAGATCAATGTGCCTTTGTGAATCGCCAGTGAAACCTCGCTTTTTATAATAAAATATAACTTTTTATCGAGAATTAAAAGCTTTTATTAAAAAATGACTAAAAACGCACATTCCGAACATTATTTCTGGATTGAAAAGCAAGCAGGTTTGAAGTTCCGTGTGGATATGAATGTCACAGTATTAATCGTTTTATAAAATCAAGTTGGATTTTTTATTGCTCTGTACAAAGACGATTATTAGAGGCCGTCCATAAACTACTTTACCAATTTGAGGGGGGGGGGGGTCATTGGAAGTAATGTTATGAGCTTAGGTAACATTTAGTTTGTGTAAAAATTCTACTATTTCATTAAAAATTTAAATATTTTGTTAAAAATCTAACTATTTTGTTAAAAGGTCACCTTTTTTGGTCAAAAATTAAACTACTTGGGTGAAAGTTGAGCTAGTTCGTTAAAAATTAATTTTTTTGGTTGAAGGTTCATAATTTTATTTTAAAATTCACCTCTTTGGTTGAAAATGTAAGTGATTTGTTGAAAATTCGTATTTTTTATTATTAGGAATTCAGTTTTTAAATTTAAAATGTAACTACTGCATTTTTGTTGAAAAATGATATTTTTAATTCAAAATTTATCATTTCTAGTTAAAAATTCAACAATTTTACTGAAAATTAATTTATTTTTTTTAAACATCTTCTTTTCTGTAGAAATTTAATCTTTAATTCTTTTTGGCTGAAAATTCGGTTGAAAATTAATCGGTTTTAGTTGAGGATTCAACTATTCTGTTGAAAATTCGTTTTCTTGTTTGAAAAATCAACTACTTGGTTTAAAGATTAACTTCTTTTTTTTTTAAATTCTACCATTGATGCATAATTTTAGTTGAAAACTGATCTGTTTTGTAGAAAATTCATCTGTTTAGGTTAAAAATTGAACGATTTGGTAGAAAATTAAACTATTTGATCGTAAATGAATTTTTTTTCTCGAAATTTCATATTTTTGGTTGTAAATTCAACTATTTGGTTAACAATTAGTCTTTTTTAGTATGCTTCAACAGGTTGAAAATAATTTATTTTTCTAATTAATTTTTAAAACTGAAAATTTGGATTATTTCATTTTTGATCAAAAGAAAATCTTTTTTAGTTAAAAATTCATCAATTTGACTGAAAATTAATATATTTTGTTGAAAATTCGTCTGTTTTGGTAGAAAATTAATTTGTTTTGGTAAAGGATTCAACTATTCTGTTGAAAATTCGTATTTTTTGTTGAAAAATCAACTATTTAGTTTAAAGATGAACTACTTTTAAAAAAATGCTACCATTGATGCATAATTTTAGTAAAAAATTGATCTATTTTTTAGAAAATTCGTCTGTTTGGCTTGAAAATTCAACCATTTGGTAGAAAATAAACTTTTTGTTGAAAATTCGTATTTTGGGTTGTAAATTCAACTATTTGGTTAAAAATTCATCTTTCTTGATTGAAAATTTATCTATTTGGTTAAAGGTTCAACTATTTGGTTAAAAATTTGTCTTTTGGTAGAAAATTTCATCATTTATGGTATAAAGTCATCTTTCTAGGTTGAAAATTAACTTTTTTGTTGAACATTCAACTTTTCGGATTGAAAATTCAACTGTATTCTAAAAAAATCGTCTTGTTGGCTCGAAAATTCAAGTGTTTTTGTTGAATTTTACTCTTTTTTTTTGAAAATTTCGACCAATTGGTTTTATCTTGTACTATTTTGTTACAACTTTGAAAATTCAACAATTTTGATAAAGTCATCTTTTTTTTGAACGAAAAATTATCTTTCTTTGTTGAAAATTCATCTTTTTTGGATTAAAATTCAACTGTATAGTTAAAAATTAATCTTTTTTGGTTGAGGATTCAACTATTTTGTTAAAAAGTCGTATTTCTTGGTTAAAAAATCAACTAGTTTGTTTAAAGTTTAACTACTTTAAAAAAAATTTCTACAATTGATTCATAATTTTTGTTGGAAATTTATCAGTTTTGTAAAAAATTCGTCTTTATGGCTTGAAAATTCAACTATTTGGTAGAAATGTAAACTACTTTTTTCAAAATTCGTCTGCTTTGGTTGAATTCATGAGGTTAAACATGCGTTTTTTAAATTAATTTTCTAAACTGAAAATTTTGACGATTCCATTTTTGGTTAAAAAAAAAATATTTTTCAGTTCAAAATGCATCTTTCTTGATTTTCAAATTCATCTATTTGATTGAGGATTCAACTATTTTGTTAAAAATTCATCTTGAGGTTGAAAATTCATAATTTATAGTAGAAAAGTCATCTTTCTAGGTTGAAAATGAACTTTTTTTGTGTAGAGTCAACTTTTCGGGTTGAAATTTCAACTGTCATCTGAAAAATTCGTATTTTTGTATTAAAAATTCAACTATTTTAATAAAGTCATCTTTTTTAGTCGAAAATTAAACTGTTTTGTAAAAATTTCTTCCTTTTGGATTGAAAATTCATCTTCTGTTGTAGAAAAGTCATCTCTCTTGGTTGAAAGTTTATATTTCTTCGTTGAAAAATATTTTTTTTTTGTTTTAAAGTTCAACTATTTGGTTGTTAATGCAATTGCTTGGTTAAAAATTAATTTTGTTGTTGAAAATTCGTCTTTTTGTGTTAAAAATGGATCTATTTCGGTAGAAACCCATTTTTGGTTGAAAATTCCACTATTTTATTGAAAATGCAATATATTTCGATTTGAAATCTTGGGAATTTAAAGTGTTTCATACTGAATTCAATATGCGGTATTTACACTAATTTTATTCAAAAGAATTTATGCTCCTATTATTATTCCCCTATTTTCGTGAAAAATCACCCTATTTCCCCGGTTTTTAGAGAATTTTGGACTACGTTACTTTTTTTTTGGGGGGGGGGGGGCCCCCTTAAAATAGCCCAAATTTGGTAATGTAGTTTGTGGACGGCCCCTTATTTTTAATCGATGGCTACGCTACAAATCAAGATCATCGAATCAAATTATCCTGCGTTCACTGTTGATAGTTTTTATCGAATTTACAAGTTGTTTATTCTGTATACATTTCAATTGATAAATTCACTCGCTATTGTCGGCTGAATTTCCTATTTTCGAGAATTATGTACAACGATTATTGTTCTGTTAAGAAATCACTACTTTTGTAATAAATATTGGGCTAATCGTTAAAACGAGAAAAGGATAGTTCGTTTTTTATTCGAGACAAATTTCGTTTTTTTTTTGCGCCCGTTTCTATTGGGAACACAAGTTTTCTACATGGAATATTTTTTTTAATAAAACATTTTCTACATGAATATTTTGTACAGTACTGGCAGAAATTATCTACCCGGCTATTTTTTGAACTATTGCTAAAGTTCCTTAATTTTTATAATAAGAATATGTTTTTTCCTAATAATCGTACAAATGATAATAAAACTATGCGACTGATAAGATAAAGTTGAAGGTTAAATGTCAATTTAATAAAAAAATATTGTAAAAAAAACTTCAAATTTCGATGGTTTTGAAAAATTGGAATAACTTGGGAAATAATTAACATTTTTCGAAGTTCTAGGGCTCATTTTAAGGATAAGTCTCGATTTTCTAAGTTAATAGGTTATTTAAAAAAAAATTTACCTTGATTATACCCTGGGGTCGAACTTGGTTGAAATTTGGCAATTTTTGCATCACGTTTAACTCTAAGGCAGAATCTAGGGAAAAATATCTTAAAAATTTAGAAAAATACTATGGAGACTCACCTTAAAAATGGGCTCAAGAACTTCAAAAAATGATAATTATTTCAAGAGTTATTTCAATTTTTCATTAATTTTTTTATCATATATAAAATTGATAAAATATTGATTTGTATTTTTGAGGTATAAAATATTGACTTGTATTTTTGAGGTATAAAATATTGACTTGTATTTCTTACAAGGATTGATAAAGACTTGTATTTTTTCAAATAATCCAAACATACATTTTTTTTTTCGTTGAATAACTACAAGCTAATATTTTTATTCTTTAACAAAATACAATTAAATATATTGTATCATTGGCAAGTATAGTTAATATTCTTTGATCATTAAAAAAATACAGGTTATTATTTTTAAATCGTTCAAAACATACAAAAGTTAATATTTTTTTAGTTGCTGAAGAATGCATGTTTAATATATTTGGACCGTTAAAAAATGCAAGTTATTATTTTTTAATCATTAAAAAATACAAGTCAATATTATGAATCTTTGAAAAGTATAAGTTAATATTTTTTATTGTTGAATAACTACAAGATAATATTTTTTAATCTTTTAAAAAGTACAAGTCAATATATTTTTTGATTGTTAGAAAATTTAAATTAATATTCTTTGTTCGTTAAAAAATGCAAGTTAATGTTTACTTAATAGTTTAAAAATAAAAGTTCAATATTTTTCATTTCTAAAACGCACAAGTTAATATTGTTGTGCCACTGAAGCTACAACTTAATATATTTTTTATCTTCAGAAGGTTGAAGTCAATATTTTTCTATCATTATAATAAATACAAGGTAATGTTTTTTATATTTAAAAACTACAAGTCAATATTTTAGGACGACTCAAGAATCCCCAAAAATAAAAATCCCGAAAAAGAAAATGACCCAAATGACAAAATTGCTGAAATATAAAAATACCAAATTGGAAAAATCCCGACAAATAAGTCCCCGAAATAATAAAATTGTCGAAATATAAAAATCCCGAAAAATAAAATTCAGCATTGAAAAAATTTTTCTTTCATCAAAATATTTCATTTATGTGTATTTAATAAATATATCATATCAAGATTCTTACAGTGTGGGGAATTTTATTTTTCGTCATTTTTTGGTCGTCCCAAATATTATTTATTGCAAATACAATTATGAAATATTTTAATAAAAGACAAATTTTATTTAATGTTTAATTTTGAATATTTCATTATTGTGTTCTCAATAAATAAATAATGTTAATAAAAAAACAATTTTTTAAATTGTTTAAATTCGGGAATTTTCTAGTTAGGGGAATCTTACAGTATCGGATATTTTATTATTCGGAAGTTTTCAAATTCGGTAATATTATAAATTGTTAAATATGGAAATTTTATTATTCGGGGATTTTTCCACTCGAGATTTTTATTTTTCGGCAATTTTGTAATTTCAGAAATTCTCTATTTCTAATATTTCCTTTTTCTGGAATTTTATTGTAGGGAATTTTTTAGTCCCAATATTTTATATCTTTTCAAAGTACATACTACATATTAATATTTCTCAGTCAATGCAAAATATAAGTTGATATTTTTTCACTACTCAAAGGCTAAAAATTAAAATTTTCAATAGTTTTAATAATAATCGTTTTCAATTTTGTTTGTTAATTTAATAATTTACCAAATATTTCTGTAGAAAATATTCAACAGAAATTACTAAAAAAGTATTCCTATAAAAAATGTTTTAAAAAAATTCAGTGTAGGAAACGTTGGTTCCCAATTGGAAATTTTTTTTTTTTTTAATATTAGGAATGCTAGAAATTGTACGATGCGACGAGAATGTCTTTTTTTACTGGATTTGAGAATACCTTTCA
The DNA here is from genome assembly GCA_932195095.1 of Andricus curvator. NCBI lineage: Eukaryota > Metazoa > Arthropoda > Insecta > Hymenoptera > Cynipidae > Andricus > Andricus curvator. The sequence continues at coordinate 112,523 of CAKNYM010051845.1, read as the reverse complement.
TGCTACCAAATTAATTAGGTACGAAGTGCAATTTTGCGCGAATCGGAATTTTTTAAACTGGACTCGTGAAATGGATTTTTGCCGTTATCATGTGAAATAATGTAAAGAATTTTTGTAAATTTAGCATTTTGAAATAGAAAGAAGGGAATCCCGTTGCTAACAGTGAATTCGTATGTCTGTTCACTATTTTCTTCAGTGCTTATGAAAATAAGTAGAACGACGCATAATTAGGAAAGTACATTCCAACGAAAGTTGTGGTGCTCGACAATGTGCAAACGTTTAATTTTAAAGCGTCAGCCATTGTTTTAACAGTATTACCGTTCAAATAGATTAATAAACAATCGCTATTTTTACGGAACCTGTCGCTCTATTCTTTACCTCTTCAAAAAAGCTTTTTGTTAATTTTTTCATTTATCTTCGTTCGTTATTGTCCCGCTGGATTTATTTTTTACTCCTACTCGAACATTGCTTTTAACAAAACAGCTGAATTTGCAACCACATATATTTTTTTTCAAGCAAAAAGATGAATTTTCTACCAAATTGTTGAATTTTCAAGCTAAACAGTTGAATTCTCTACAAAACTGTTGAATTTTCACAAAAAAAAGTTATATTTGATATTTGAACCAAAAAAGATTTTAATTTTAAATTGAAAACAGTTGAATACAACCAAAAAAGACGAATTTTCAACAAACTATTTGAATCCTCAACTAAAACAGATTAATTTTCAACCATACAGTAACATTTTTAACCAAAAAAATTAATTTTATACCAAAAAATACCAATTGTTGACAAAATACATATATTTTCTACCAAATAGTTAAATTTTAAACCAAGAGGATTAATTTTCTACTAAAACACGAATTTTCGATAAAATACATGAATTCTGAACCAAATAGTTGAATTTTCTGCCAGAAAGACGAATTTTTAATAAAAAATGGAATAGTTTTTTTTTCCAGTTAAAACCATTGATTTTAAAACAAAAAAGGAGAATTTTCAACAAAGTAGTAAAATGATGAATATTGAACCAAAAAAATTAGTTTTTAACAAATTAGTTCAATTTTCAACCAACTAGTTGAATTTTCAAGCCAAAGAAGCGAATTCTCAACAAAACAGTTGAATTTTCAACCTGGAAATACTAATTTTCAACAAAAAATGTAATAGTTGATATTTAGTTCACAAAAGATTTTAATTTTGAAGAATAAACAGTGGAATATAACCAAAAAAGACGAACTTTCAACAAAATAATTGAATCCTTAACTAAAACAGATTAATTTGCAAGCACACATTGCATTTTTAACCAAAAAATAAGAATTGTAAACCAAATACTTATATTTTTTACCAAATAGTTAAATTTCAAACCAATAGGATTAATTTTCTACTAAAACACGAATTTTCGACAAAACACATGAATTCTGAACCAAATAGTTGAATTTTCTACCAGAAAGATGAATTTTCAACAAAATACATACATTTTTAACCAATCAGTTGAATTTTCTACCAAAAAATACGAATTTTCAACAAGTGTTGGGCCAAATTTTAATTGATACATTTTTAGTCTATATTTTTTTCGTTTCTAAAAATTTTGAACTAAATAGTTGAAGTTTTAAGCTAAACAAGATTTTTTGAACCAAATATGATGTGCAATTTTCATTGAGGAGAATTAATTTTCAATTAAAAAAAACGAAATTTCTACAAAACAGTTTAATTTTTTACCGAATAGTTGAATTTTATACTAAATTGTGAAATTTTCAAGTCAAAAAGACGATTTTTCTATAAAACAGTGGAACTTTCAACCCAAGAATATGAATTTTCAATTTTGTTGACATTTCTACAAAAAATATTTTAATTTAAAATAAAAAAGAGTTGGATATAACCAACAAAGACAAATTTTCAACAAAATACTAAAATCCTCATCTGAAACAGATTAATTTTTAGCCAAAAAATGAATTTTCTTTTAAAAAAAACGAATATTTTTTTATTATTATTAAAACGAAAATTAATTTTTTGTATCGAAGATTCATCACTTTGGTCGAGAATTTAACTAATTTGTTGAAAATTTTATTTTTCTTGGTTGAAAATTGATTATTTTAACTGAAAATGTAAATCTTCCATTTTTGGTTCAAAATTTATCTTTTTGAGTTGAAAACTTAATTATTTGGTTGAAAATTCATTATTTTACGTATGTATTACCTAATTTCTGGATGACCCCTTATAAAATTCTGTATAATTATTCTGTTTTCACTAAAAGTGTTTAAAATATATTTAGAAACAAGATTTTTGTTTACAGTAACGTTAGGTATCTCCTAAGTATAAGGTTGTTTTCATATCTAAAAGAAAAATTTAGAATGGTCAGGGATACTGAAAATTTTAAAGCCAAATTTTTAATTAGCAAGATTGCAAAGTTTGGTAAAAAAATGTCATCAAGTTTAGGATTCATTTAGAAGATTTAAAGAGATTCAAAATTAATTTAAAACTTCAAAATATTTGAGAGAAGTTACAAAAAACGTATATTTTTGAACATTTGGAAATAAAAAATTTGAAGCTTCTTAAAGATTTTAAAAGGTTTCACGATAGTAAACAAATTTCTTAATATTTCTGGGAAAATTTAAACCGATTTCTAATTTTTAAAAATAAATTTTAAGAGATAATTGACAAAGATTGCAAAACACTTTAAATTATTTTCTAAAATTTCTTAAAAGTATGTGAACGATTATAAAGCAAAATTGTTCAATTAACGTGATTGCAAAGTTTTATAAAAAATTCGAGTCAGTTTAAGAGAAGCTTGAAAAAGAATCAAAATTAATTTAAAAGTTGAAAACATTTCAAAAAGTTTTCAAAAATGTATATTTTTTGATATTTGGGAATAAAAATTTCGAAGCTTCATGAAGATTTTAAAAGGTTTCACGATAATACTCATGGGAAAATTTCAACTGTTTTTTTTTATTTCGAAAAATTAATTTCACGAGAATATTTAAAAAGATTTCCGAAAATGTAACAGAATCTGGAAGATTCGAAGGCAATTTAAAAAAAAATTTTAGAATTGTAAGACAAATTTGGCAAAAAATCGAATAATTTTAATTTTTAAACGATATTTAGAAGGTTTAAAAGTTTTCCAAATGGTTTAAAAAATAATTTATAATTTTAAAACATTTCCAAAAAATTTAAAACTAAATGTAAATTTTTAAAGATTTCGAAAAAATTTAAAAGCTTTTTTAGGAAGTTTGAAAGACTTTAAGGTAATAAAAAACTTTTCTTGCGATTCCTGGGAAAATTTGTATTGATTTTTTATTTTGAAAAATTAATTTTTACAGAAAATTTAAAAAGGTATCAAAATATTTCGAAAGATTTTTACAAATATCGAAAATATCTGGAAAATTTACGGGCAATTTTTTTAATTTTTAAAGTATTTTCAAAATTTAAGGAATAGTTCTAGTCGGTTTAAAAGATATTCATCTTCCAAACTTCTAAAAGTCCTAAGTATCTTTTAAGCTGACTCGAATCTTCGGAAAATTATATATTTATATAACCTTAAAAACAAATGAACAAATAAACTTAAAAAAGAAATGTTTATTCGAAAATTTTTTATTGTATTCGAAATTATTTATCCCCTAAAATTAAAATTTGGGTGATTTTTTTGTTCTTTCATGACTGAAAATTCTTTTTTGGTTAAAAATTGAACTATTTGGTTGAAAGTTCGTCTTTTTAGTTTGAAAGTTAATCTGTTTTTGTTAAGAATTTCACTATTGTGTTGGAAATTTATGTTTTTTTGCTAAAAATGAAACTGGTTGAAAATTAATCTTTTTTTATTAAAGATTTATCATTTCGGTTGAAAATTCATTCATCTCTTCGGTTGACAATGTAACTATTTTGTTAAAAATCCGCCTTTTTTATATAAAATAAATCTTGGTAAAAAATGCATCTATTTTCCTAAAAATTAATATTTTCGTGTTAAAAAATTGAACTGTTTTGTAGAAAATTTGTTTCGTTTGGAAAAAATGTAATCCTTTTTTTGTTAAAAATGCAACTGGTAAAAATATATTTTTTTGTTTGGAGTTCAGCTACTTTGTTGAAATTTGTCTATTTTTGGATGAATTCAGCTGTTTTTTATTTGAAATTAAAATCTTTTTTGGTTGAAATATCATTGATGTATTACATTTTTCGTTGAGAATACACTTTGAAATACAAAACTTAATGTTTTCCTTTCAAGAAACATAACTTAAAATCTCTACAATCTTAAAAAAAGATAAAATATAATATTCCCTTAAAAATATAAAAGGTAGCATTTTTGAAAATGCTGATTTTGTGAAGTTCGCTTGGTTATGAAAAATATGTTTTTCATATACTCGATTAAAATTTGAACCTCAATTTTTAATATGTAAAGTAACCTGTAAAGTTACTAAATATAAATAAATAAAAAGTGTTAAAAATTTAAAATTCTCATGCTTCTTATTAAATAAGTCTTCTAAATTTGTATAAATGTTTAAAAACTAGAAAGTTTCAGCTCAAAAACTCTTGGTAATAATTTTCAGAGGCCAAAGAGATTTTTTAAAGCCTTAACTAGATATCTGAAAAATCACTGTTTTTCTCTACTAATTAAATTGAAAAAATCTGAAAATAATATGACAATTTTCTTTGAATCTTTTAAAATAGCAAGGTTTTTTCAAACTTATTTTAATGTTATAGCTTCTAGAAAATCCAGATTAATGGATAAACAGTTTTAAATGTTCCAAGACGAATAATAAATTAAACATTTAAACTTCAAACAATTACAAAATATTTGATCTTATATTTTTGTTCAGAATAGAAATATGTAAAACTTCTATAAAAAAAATTAATATTTTTTAATTGCAGAATTTCGTAAAAATGTTAAATGTGAATCTGTTTTCATAATCGAAACAGTATACACATGCGCTTTATTTTTGTATATTTTTATGAATGTTTCTTTTGTATCTACGAGAATATCATATTTTCAAAATAGATTTTAGAACCCTGAATCTTTTAACTGCTAAGGTTTTCTCAATTTTTTTATATAATAATAAGTATTTTAAACGCATGCAAATTTTCAATAGTTCAGAAAAATTTGTACCTACAATAATTGGCAAGACTTTATAAATTTGTTTCAAATTTATGAGGCATGTAGAAATAAGTTTTTAGTTTAAAGACATCTTTTATTTCTAAAAATAGTTATTCTTGATCCACATAATTAAATATATCAACTTGGCGAATTTAAAGTTACCTTGTGGAATAAAGGGTAGGATTTAGGTTTTAAATGTTAGTATCTGAAATGATTAAGAATATTTCATATTTTAATTTTCAATTATTTTTATGTACAATTGCATTTAAAAATTCAGCCTAATTTTAGAACCTCGACGAACCGGTCCTTGTTGCAAAAATCTTTGTATGTGTGTTCGTATTTGAGGTTTAGGTTCGTGTACTTTGCCGTAAAAAATTGGATATATTCTGAATGTGCCGGGTCAATTTCCATAAAAAGTCGGCCGCCTGGTTTTAATGCGTTTGCAGCGTAATTTAAAAGTGGTTTAATTACTTTTAAACCGTCGTTTCCTCCGTCCAAGGCCCTCACGTCTTCATATCTAAAATTGAAATATCAATTAATGATAAAATCTGTCTATTTGTTATTTTATTTTACAATTGCACAATTTTATTTTCAATTCCTAAATCAGGGCGGCCGCTGGACCGGAAACCCGGAAAATGACCTGGAATTTTTTGAGATCGGGAAAAACCGGGAAATGAGAGTAAATTTATTTTTTGACCGGAAATTTGACAAAAATCTGAAATGGAAAATGTTTGATAAAAAACGTTTTGAATTGGTCACCTGTAAATATAAATTAAGTAATGATTTTAAAAATTTTACAATAATTAATTTTACAAGATGTTTCTGAATATGTTAAAAATTAAACAATTTATAAATTTTAACGGTAAAAATGGAACAGTTAAAAATTGTTAAATTCTACCAAAAAGGTGAATTTTCGAACTAAAATGAAATTGTTTATTTTTCAGTTAAATAAATTAATTTCCGATCCAGAAAAAAATGTGGAATAAAATAAATGATCTTCCACCAAAATGGTTTAATTTTCAGTTAAAAAAAATTGTTAAACCAAAAAAAAACTAATTATCTACAAAATAAATAAATTTTCAAACAAAGAGATCAATTTTCAGCTAAAGTGATGAATCTTCAACCAAAAGAATGAATTTAAAATAGTTGAATCCTCAACCTAAACAAATCAATTTTCAAGCAAACATTTGCATTTTCAACTGAAAAAGATACATTTTCAAGCAAAAACAGAATAGTTAAATTTTTAGTTAAAAAATTTGGTTCAACTTCAACCAAAACAGATTAATTTTCAATCAAAAAATTGCATTTTTTAACCAAAAAGATTAAATTTCTACTAAAAGAGATGTATTTTCAGGACGACTGAAAAATCACGAAAAATAAAATATTCCTGAAATTAGAAGTATCTGACGATTTAAAATCCCTGAATAATAAAATTCTCGACAAATTATGATACTACCGAAACAGAAAATTTACGATAATAAAAAATTCATGAAATAAAATTGCCAACATTATAAAATATCCGACACTGTAAAATTGCCGACTATAGGGAAATTAACGAATTAACAAATTCCCGAATCTAAACAATTAATAAATTTTTGAATAATAAAATATAAAATAATAGATAAAATACTTTTATTTGATGAACGTATTTGTTATTTTATTTATTATAAAAACAATTTTTTAACTGTTTAGATGGGACGACTGAAAAATTCCGAAAAATAAAATTCCCGACACTCTAAAATTCCTGAATAATAAAATTCCTGAATTGAAATATTTCCGAATGATAAAATTCCTGAATAATTAAATTCCCGACAATTGAAATTTGTTTTATAAATTTGATTTATTTATTAAAAATACAATAATTAGCATTAATTGAAAAAAAAATTTATCCAGAAATATATTTTTTCAATTATTGTTATTTTAAATTCAAACAATAATTTTAGGAAATATGAACATTAAAATTAGTTTTTATAATAATATTTGATTATTGTATTTTGAACAAATAAATAATATTTATAAAAAAATTGTCTTTATTTAAATTCGGGAATCTTCAAATTCGGTAATATTATAAACTGTCGGGGATTTTATTATTAGGGAATTTCCCATTGGGGAATTTTATTATTCGAGAATTTTATAATAATTCAGGAATTTTATTATTCGAGAATTTTATAATAATTCAGGAATTTTATTATTCGGATATTTTCCAATTCGGAAATTTTATTATTAGAAAATTTTATTATTCGGGAATTTGCAAATTTCTGGAAATTTACAGGTTCAAGAATTTTTATTTACTGGATTTTTCAGTCGTCCCGTTTAGATTCGGGAATTTTATAATTCGGAAATTTCTCTGTTTCGGCAATTTTATAGTGTCGAATATTTTATAATGTGGTCCATTTTATTTTTCGGGATTTTCAGTCGTTCCGCTAAATTTACACTTCGAACGTTACAATTTTAATTATTCCATTTACAAAAATTTTTAATTTTCGAGTGAAAGTGTTGAATTTTGAAGTGTGAATAATAATTGAACGATTATTAATTTGAAACGACTTAAAATTACAAATAATTCAACTTCTAATTTAAATCATGTTTAATTTAAAAAAAAAATGATTGCTCATTTTTTAATGTTTCTAACTTAAAATTGGGACGACTGAAAAATGCGGAAAAATAAAATTCCCGACAATGTAAAATTGCCAAATTGGAAAATTCCCGAATAACAACATTTACAAATAATAAAATTTCCGAATTGGAAAATTCCTAAATAATAAAATTCCCGAATAGTTTATAATATTACCGAATTCAAAAATTCCCGACAGAAAAGTGCCGAATTAAATAACATCCGAACTAGAAAATTCCCGAATTTAAACAATTACATTTTTTTTAATGTTATGTATTGATTAAAAATACAATAATTTAATATTTTTATTAAAAAAATATATTTAATTTTTGAAGTTTCTAAAATTATTGTTTGAATTTAAAATAACAATTGAAAAAAAATTTTCATCCAGAATAAATTTTATTATTCGGGAATTTTGTTATTTTGGAATTTCCCAATTCGGTAATTTTATTATTCGGGAATTTTATTTTTCGGGAATTTTACAGTTCCGGGAATTTTATTTTTAGGTAAAAAATTGTAAGTAAAATTGTTAACTTAAAAAGTGTTAAAAGCGTCCATTTTATACGTGTAAATTATTCAGCATTAGATAAAAAATTTCCAAATTAAAAATTTTCGATCTCCATGATAAAAGACGACTTCAGTTTTAATTACTTTAAATGAAGACATTTTCCACTCTAGAGTTCGAATTTTTGTATTTCAATGACCGTGAATAATTTTTCCGACCCCGAAAAATAACGTGAAATAACCTGGAGTTTTTTTCCATGATTAAAACGACCACCCTGTAATTAGATTGTGCAATTTCTAAAATGTCTAAATTGAAAATTATAATTACAGCTTAATTTCCGGCATTAGTTTAAAAACTTGCTTTGTCGGCACATAGGGAGGATTGCTGACAATAAAATCAAAAGTTTCTTTATTTAAATCTGGGATTTTTTCATCTGGTGAAATTTTAATTGTCGCATCTTCTTGTAAAGTACCATGTACAACAGTCAGTTGATTTTGGAGACCTAAATTGTTGGCGTTTTCGAGAGTCAGCGCACAAGCGTGAATATTGGTGTCAATAGCCAACGCTTTTATCTGAAAATATGTTTAATTTTATGGTAAATTATTTTCCGTTTTCTATAACTTTACAATTATTTGGAGGGAATAATAAAAATTTGGAAAATTTTACCTTTTTACAGGCGTGTAAAAGTGCTAAGGAAATGGCACCAGAACCACAACCAACTTCTAAAACTTTGCAGGAATCGAAATTTGCTGAGGATATTCGTTTTAAAACAAAATCTACCAAAATTTCAGTCTCTGGTCGAGGAATGAAAACTGGTGGTACTAGTTTTAATGTGATATCTCGAAAATCCCATTCTCCGATAATGTATTGAACTGGCATTCTGGAAAGTTTAATCATTGCTTTATTCGAGATAAGAATTTTTTTGATTACACGTGAGTCAATAATCTCCAACATTATTCTTTAATTAGAGAATTTCCAATATTATTTAACTACGAAATTCTTGAAAATTAAGAAAAAAGAGGAAAGAAGGCAACTTCCAAATTCCTTTCCTTTCTTTTTCCTCGTCTTTTATTTGTTTTTTTAAATCACAAATAAAAAACATTTACAAAAAATCTACCAACGATTTGGTGTTCATGCAACACACTTTTTAGGACAATAAAAACAAATTTTTCAACAACTCAAAACCCATGTGGTAGAAAGCCACGTTGGTAGGTTTAAAACAAAATTTTGATTGTAATTAAAAAAAAAGATAAATTAAAAAAAGAAAGAAAAAAGAAAGGGGATTTGGGCGTTGCCTTCTTTTTCTTTTCTCTTTTTTCTTTTATTTTTTTATGTGAATTGAGACAGGTGTGTGTTGTCCAGATTTGATTGTTAGATTCTTGGTTTTTTTAATTTCCAAGAATTTCGTGGTTAAATTTGAATGTTGGTCATTAAAGAAGAATTAAAATTGTGATTTATTCCGAGTTAACAATTCTTTACCAATTAAATGCAGGAATGGAGACTTATTATTTATAGACAGAAGAAAATGTAAAACTTCAAAGTTATCAATAATTTCATTTTACCTTGATAATCTACATTCGCAAAGCATATCCAGTTTTTCTAACTCGTTTGGTGTGAGTTCTTTTCCTTTCAGACTGGCAAGATCCATTATCTATGAAATATAAAATAAATATTCTATTTATTCCATTATTTAAAAAAAGTTACATTTCTTATTTAAAAAAATATTGCCACTATTGACACTTTTTGACACTTTTTCTTAACGATATATTTTGCTACTATTTTGAAAAAATGATACTAATCCTACTATTTTCTTAAATTACTCGATAATGCAATTATTTTTTCAATTTTCCTTAAAACATATTTTGGAACTTCTTTGCTGATTAGTTTAAATAATATCCGCCATCTTAAAAATAGGAATTTCCAAATTTTTAAAGAGATTTTCAAAATTTGTATAGGGTTTTAAAGCTTTACGAATCTTTTAAAAGATTCCAAGGGATTTCAGAGAATTTCAAGGGATTCTTAGAGATTTCGAAAAGTTTCATCTGATTTTAGAGGATTTTCAAAAGTTTTGTACTAATTTTAAGAGATATTACAAATATCAAGATTATTAACGAAATTTTAAAGTGTTTCATGGGATTTGTAGGGACTTTATCCGACTTACGCGATTTTATAGGATTTGAAAGGACTTAAAAAGATTACAAAAATTCCCATGGATTTCAAAGGATTTGAAATATTTTAGGGAATTTTACAAGATTCTAAGAATTTCAAGAAATTTTAAAAGGGTATCATAGGATTTCTACGATTTCTAAGGATTTCAAGGGATTTTATGGGGTCTCAGAGAATTTCAAGTCTTTAAACACAAACAATTGAGCTATTCTCTAGAAAAACCATCTAGGTCGATTTAGGTTTTGGCACAAAATTGCCAAAGAAACATTTTACAAACCAAAAAGGATATTTTATAGTTTTTAAAATGTTTACACAACCTAAAACATTTATTTTTTGATTTGTAAAAACACATTTCGAAAAGGTTTTTGTAAGATTTCAGAGTGTTTAAAAGATTTAAAGGAATTTTTGGGACGACTGAAAAATCCCGAAAAATCAAATTCCCGACACTGGAAAATTCTCGAATAATAAGATTTCCGAAATTATAAAATTGCCGAAACATAAAAATCTCGAACTGGAAAATTCCCGAATAATAATCATTCCGATAAAAAATTACTGAATTATAAGATACCCAAAACTAGAAAATTTCCGAATTTCAACAATTAAAGAAATTGCTTTTCAATAACTATTATTTCATTATTAAAAATACAATAATCAAATATTTTTATTAAATACCTTTTTTTAATGTTTAATTTTTTTGTAAATTATTGCTTGAATTTAAAATAACAATAATTGCATAAAAAGTGCATAAAAAATAAATTTAAAAACACGAGCGCCTCAAACGAAAAAAGAAATTTCTCCCTAAATTTACTTCAAACCTAATAAGATTTTCCAAACAAACTTTGCACGATTCAATTCAGCACTGATTTACCTCGAAGTTTATTTTAATTTTTTTTGTAATTAAAAATTCGATTTGTGAGAACTTTTTTTGTAATTTAAAAAAATACTATCCAGGTTTTCAAACAAAATTTTCCATTCAAAAATATATTTGTTCAATTATTGTTATTTTAAATTCAAATGCTAATTTAAAAATACTTTAAATATTTAAAAAAAATGTTCTTTCATAACAATATTTGGTTTTTTAATTTTTTAATAAATAAATAAGATTTAACAGCAAACATTTTTTAATTGTTTAAATTCGGGAATTTTATAATTGGGGAATTTCTCTGGTTCGGTTATTTTATAATTCGGCCATTTTCTGTCTGGAATTTTATTATTCGGGAATTTTCAAATTCGGTGATATTATAAACTGTCGGCAATTTTATTATTCGGAAATTTTCCAATTCGGGATTATTATATTTTGGACATTTTTTAATTTCAGGAATTTTATTTTTTGGGAATTTTAAAGTATCTTCCAAAACTTTAAGGGTATTCTAAAAGATTTCAAGGACTTTCAGAAAATATATTAGAGATTTTGAAAGCGATTACAGCTTTGAAGAGTATTTAAACAAATTCCAAGAAATTTAACGAGATTTCAAAATGTTTCAGAGTTTTTAAAGAATTTCGTAGGATTTCAAAAAATTACAAGGATTTTAAAAAGGATTTCAAAGCTTCCCTGGCGAAAAAAATATTTTACAAGAAAGTCCAAAATTTCTACAACTGTCATTTTTTGTTAAAAAATGTACTTCTTTGTAAAAAATGTACAATACTTAACTACAACAAAAATACAATTAAATACAAATACATAGACCATTTTTTCTTGTTTTTTTCTTGTAGAAAAGTAAAAAAATTAACAATTAAGTATATATTACAGAAAACTATAGGATTTTACATTATTTCAATTTGGGAATTTGACGTCATAAAAACACTTTTAATTTTACGTAAATATAAAATTTTACAAGAAATACTTTTAGAATCCGCATCAACGTTTCGACTTGTACTTTACTGTCAATTTTTATAGGACATGTAATATATAAGTTTCTACAAGAAACTACAATTTTTTAAAAATATTACACTTCTAACAAGAATTTTTGCTATGATAATAAATCACAGATCAATCAGCAATTTCAGTTATGTAACGTTTTTTACACATTAAAATTTTACCTAGACATCCACATCTATCAAACGTAATTTTAAACCAGAGATTTTATTTATTTTTCAAAATAATTTTATGTTAATTAATTTAGACAGGAAAATTAATTTTAATGAAAAAACCTTATTTAAAAGTTTGGATAAGTTTATTTTTCAAGATATTAACATTCAGTGGCACACTCAACACTGTTGCGTTAACAATAAAAGCGATGGATTTTGTTAAATTATAATTACATCAATTGTTAGAAACGCACCTAACTTTAGTTCCGTGTCGGACCTAGAGTGGTTATCTTAAAAAAAAATTAAATTTGAAGATTTCAAAATAAAATGTTGAAGATTTTTAAGAATCTTTAAAGGTTTTAAGTAAATAAAAAAGTTTTCTTAAGATTGCTAGGAAAATTGTTAATGATTTTTTATTTTGGAAAATTAATATTCAGAGATATTATATATATATATATTATATTCATTTGAAAAGATTAAAAAAAAAACATTTTGATTAATAAATAACAATTGACAAATTATTAATTTGGAAAAATTTCGAGGAAGTTTAAGATATATTTAGAAGTTTTTAAAAGATTCCAAAATAATTAAAAACTTGAAAATATTTCAAAACATTTGAAACAAACTGTTGATTTTTGAAGATTTCGAACAAAAAATTCTGAAGCCTTTTAAGAATTTTCAAAGGTTTCAAAAGAATAACATTTTTTAATCAAAATTCCTAGAAAAACTAAAAATGATTTTTTTTAAATTAATTTAAAAAGAATATTTAAAAAGATTTCCAAAATTAAAAAAAAGATCCAGAAAGATTCTAAGGTAATTTTTTTAATTTTGCAAGATTTTCAAAAAATTGTAGGAAAAATTCGAGTTTCAAGATAAAAAAATGTCATTAGATTCATGGGAAAATTTTAAATGACTATTTGTAATGAATTCCAAGAGAAAATTGAAAAATATTACAAACCATTTTTAATTATTTCCTAAAATTTCTAACAAGAGTGTAAAAGATTTTAAAGCAAAATTTTTCAATTTCGTCATATTACATAATTTAAAACAAGTCTGAGTAAGATAAGAGATATTCAGAAGACTTGAAACGATTCGATCATAATTAAAGCTTGCCAAGATTTTTTAAGAATTTTATAAGCTTTCACGAAACTGGAAAAAAAAGTTAGGTTCCTAGGAAAAATTAAAATGATTTTTTATTTCGACAAATTAATTTTAAGAGGTTATTTAAAAAGATTTCAAAACATTTGAAAAGATTTATAAAATGTTCAAAGAAGAATCTGAAAGATTTTAAGGCAATTTTTTTAATTTTGCAGATTTAAAAAAAAATTCAAAAAAATTTGAATAATTTTTAAAGATTAAGAGGTTTAGTTTAGCAGGTCTGAAAAGATTAAAAAAAGAATTTTTTTTAAATACGTGTGAAAATTTTTAATGAATTTGTATCTTGAAAAATGAACGATAAGAGAAAATTGAAAAAGTTTTTTAAACATTTCAAACGATTTCATAAAATTTCGGAAAAGAGTGTAGAAGATTTTAAAGCAAACTGTTTCAATTTGATAAGATTAATTTTTTTTTTTTAAATCGAGTAAATTCAAGAAATATTTAGAAGAATTGAAGAGATTTAAAAAGAATTTTAAACTTTAAATGATTTTTAGAAATATACATTTTTAAAGATTTGAAAAAAAAAAACGCTAGAAGCTTTAAAAGAATTTCGAAAGGTTTAAAGAGAATAAGCAAATTTTATTAAAATTCCTGGGAAAATTTAGAAGATTATAAGGCAACTTTTTACATTTTGAATGATTTTTAAAAATTATAAGAAAAATTCGAGTCAGTTAAAAATATTTTTGGGAATTTAAGACGTTTTAAATAGATTAGAAATATTTAAAAACTTGGAAACATTTCCGAAAATTTAGCCAATATTTCTTGATTTCTGCGAAACTTCTAACAGTCCTAAAAATTTTTTAAAAAGACTCGATTTTTCCTAATATTTTATAACATCCTATAAAATAAAAAAATGTCTTTAAAATCTTCAAGATTGTTTTTAGACACATCTAAAATATTCAAAAAAATCTTTTTTAATTTTCTCAAGAATCTTACAAAAAACTATATTTATATAAATTTAAAAAACAAACTGATAATACTTATTTTCATGTTCACAATATTCAGAATTTAATTTAAGTTTGAATTTAAGTGTTCAAAAACTTTTAACAAATAATTAGTTACTTCAAATTTTTATATTTTATTATTATTAATGTTATTTTGTATTCTTTATGGTATTGAAAAAAAGTTTTTAACTCCTGAATTTCAATTAGTACTTACATCACGTAACTTCAATATTTGTATGACTAAAAAAAAGATTGAAAAAGCATTCAGTGTTACGTCAAAATATTGTTTGAGTTATTTCTAGACAATACTTCATCGTAAAAAACCTTTTTTTTTATTTAGAAAACATATTTTTATGTTTTTAAACATGATACAAAAAATTTTACGTAACGGTGATGAGGGGGGGGGGGCAAAGGAAATTTTACGGTCAGTTACATGGGGGGGGGTGTAAAAAGGTCGAAAATAATTTTACGAAATATGTGAACGCTCCCTAATTTTAAATGATATATATGATATTCAATCGAAAAAATTATAATTATAATTAAAATGATTATTCATTATTGTCTTTTAATTTTTTGTACTTTTTAAAAGTAATTTAACAAAATTTCAAAATGTTTAAAAGTTTTGCAAAGAACCTTTCAGTTTTTTTTTTAATTTCGAAAGAATTTCAGGTAATTTAAGGTAAGATGTAGATTGTACACATGGTCTAGAATTAAAAAATAGTTAACCCCTCGATTTAATAATTAAAAAATAGCATGACACTACTTTGCTATTTTTCTAAATTTATGCCACTATTGTCGCTTTTTTGAATTTCGCAAATGCCGCCTGTATTAGAATTTTAAAGACAAATCATAATTTTTCGACATTTTAAATTATCTAGAAACACTGTTTTTCTTTACCTTTTTTGTACCAATCACATGAGCAACAATGTGCTCGATTGATTCTATTGGTTCAGGAATGCTTTCATCTTCAAATCTTCGACGCCAGTGCCTCACGATGTAATCAACTGTATTATTATTATTGTTTATCGTACACAGCTGACAAACACGAATAATTTTTTTGACACTCGATTCACATTTTAACCCCGTGTTAATACAACTTGGGGTGATTTTCAAAAATCTCCAGAGCGACATACTTGTCCCTCGACTCAGCTGTGCGAATCTTCTGCTTCTAATTTAACTTTTAACTTTGTTAACTACTCCACTGACATTTCACTCCATTTCAACGATTTTATTTCATCACATTGCCATCTACTGGTATATTCTCGAATCATTACGAATTATACTCCACCGCCACATTTTTTAGATTTCTACAATATTTTTCAAAACTTTATAAATCCATAAGTAATATTGCAATAAAAAATGGCACTTTTTGACATTTTTATAGAATACCATTTTCAAATTTTCAAATCTTTCCCGCGCCGAACGTCAGATGTCGAATCTGATGGAAACGTTCGATTTCCCAGAATTTATCTTTTGAAATAATAACCTCTATTTCATGCAAGAATCTCTTATGATTAAAAATGTTAAAAATAAAAAGTATTTAACAGCCCCCTGGAACTCTGAAAATTGACAATGTGTTGACGGTGGCCGCGTGGTGGCGCCAGCTATGCAGTTGGCCTATGGTCGTTGCAAATGCATGGCAAAATAATAACATTGGATTTAATAACACATTAAAAGTAATTTACTGACAGTGTTAAATAATCTTTGAGTGTTTTTAATGATCTTTGCGACATTTTCCATCTTCTAAACAAAAGAAAACTGAGAAAAACTGCTTTTAGATGTAAAAATCTGCATCTATTTATAGATGCTCCAAAATATCCGCGGTTCAAAATTTAAGAATTTCCAGATTTTAACGTTAAAGATTAAACTGTTTAAATTGGAAAGTCGTAGTTGAACAAATGTAGACTAGGGTGGTCCAAAAATTTTTTTTTTGAATTTTGATGGGGACAACCCCCCAAATTTGTTCGAATCCACCCAAAAATAAAACCATTTTTTTTGTTTTGAAAAAAATGATATTTAGGGGTGGCGCAAGCCCCATGAAGTTTAACATGTATTTCCCATAAGAAAAAAAGACGTTTTTGTAAATTTTATTCAGAATCCTCAATATTATCTCAATCGAGTTGAAACTCAACATTTCTCTTCAAAATTAGCCATAGAATACGAATAAAATATCACTTTTCAAATATCACCCCCATAAGTCTGTTTTATAGGGTCCCAAAGAAACCCCATAAGTGAAAAAATGGGTTTTGCGAGTTTTTGGCGCTAATTACGATTTTTTTGCGGTTTTTAATGCGAATTGTTTCTCATACATAAAATATGACTTTATACTGAAAATTAGATATTTTAATGAATTGTTTAAACAATTTATTATTGTTTTTAGCAATTTTCTCATAGAATGTAGTTAGAAAGACGCGGTTTTTTCACAAATTTTCCATTTGTTGTCCAATTTTCAATTAGAGGGAAGTGATAGTTCATCAATGTTAACAATAGTGATTGTTTAAACAATTTATTATAGTTATTAATAATATTATATTTGAATAATGCTAGAAAGATGCGGATTTTTTTTTAATTTCTGGCTTTTTGTCCAATTTTCATCTGTAGTGAAGTAATAATAAATTCAAGTTAACAAAATAATTGTTTAAACAATTTATCATAATTATTAATAATATTATATTTGAATAATGCTGAAATGATGCGGTTTTTTTTAAATTTCTTTTTTTTTGTCCACTTTTCATTCGGAGTGAAGTAATAATGAATTCAAGTTAACAAAATAATTGTTTAAATAATTTATTATACTTATTAATAATATTATAATTGAATAATGCTAGAAAGATGGGTTTTTTTTTTAAATTTCTGGCTTTTTGTTTAATTTTCATTAGGAGTGAAGTAATAATGAATTCAAGTTAACAAAATAATTGTTTAAACAATTATTTTTGCTAAATCTAATTAATTATTAAGTCACGCATAATAAAAAATAAACAAACAGTTGAAAATTTCAGAAAAAACCGCAACATTCTACCGATTAAGCAAAGAGAATATTATCAACAATGATAATAAATTGTTTAAACAATTATTTTGTTAACTTGAGTTCATTATTACTTCACTCCAAATGAAAATAAACAAAAAGCCAGAAATTTAAAAAAAACGCATCTTTCTAGCATTATTCAAATATAATATTATTAATCATTATAATAAATTGTTTAAACAATCACTATTGTTAAAATTGATGAACTATCACTTCCCTCTAATTGAAAATTGGACAAAAAATGGAAAATTTGTGAAAAAACCGCGTCTCTCTAACTCCATTCTATGAGAAAATTGCTAAAAACAACAATAAATTGTTTAAACAATTCATGAAAATATCTAATTTTCAGTATGAAGTAATATTTTATGTATTAGAAACAATTCGCATTTAAAAAACCGCAAAAAAATCATAATTAGCGCCAAAAACTCGCAAAACCCATTTTTTCACTTATGGGGTTTCTTTGGGACCCTATAAAACAGACTTATGGTGTTTGTTTTTGAAAAGTGATATTTTATTCGTATTCTATGGCTAATTGTGAAGAGAAATGTTGAGTTTCAACTCGATTGAGATAATATTGAGGATTCTGAATAAGATTTACAAAAACGTCTTTTTTTCTTATGGGAAATACATGTTAAACTTCATGGGGCTTGCGCCACCCCTAAATATCATTTTTTTCAAAACAAAAAAAATGGATTTATTCTTGGGTGGATTCGAACAAATTTGGGGGGTGTCCCGATAAAAATTAAAAAAAAAAAATTCCAATGCATTTTTGGACCACCCTAATGTAGACGCATGATTGAAACTTTATCAACTATTTAAA
Source organism: Andricus curvator (assembly GCA_932195095.1). NCBI lineage: Eukaryota > Metazoa > Arthropoda > Insecta > Hymenoptera > Cynipidae > Andricus > Andricus curvator. The sequence goes on along the minus strand of CAKNYM010051845.1, from coordinate 94,189 downwards.
ATTGTAAAATGACTTCAAATATTCATACTTAAAGACTTCTATTAAATTTAAAAATATTGTTTTAGTCTAAAATTTGAAACTTTAAAATTTTTGAATTAGGAAAAATAACAAATGCTGTTCATTTAAAATCAGTAATTGTAAATCAAATATTCAAAATTAAACAAAAAAACTATTTGTAGCTATTTCAAAAAATTTAATTTGCAAGTAAAATTTTTGAATTTTTATGTATATAATAAATATTGAACACCTATTACTATTCCTAGAAAAAAATAGCCAACGGCCTAATTTAAAACCAAATATAGATTTGTGCAGGTTTCGAAAAAAAAATTTAGAAGATTTTTAAGAATTGTGACAGGCTTCAAAAGAATAAAAAACATTTTCTTAAGATTCCTAGCAAAATTGAAAATGACTTTTTATTTTGAAAAATTAATTTTAAGAGAATATTTAAAAAGATTTAAAAATATATCTCAAATTGTCAAAAATGAATCTGGAAGATTTGAAGGAAATATTTTTAATTTTGCAGGATTTAAAGGAAATTTGAGGAAGAATTCGAATCATTTTTAAAGATGTTTAGAAGGTCTGAAAAAATTTTATAATTAATTCATAATTTAAAAAAATGTAAAACAACGTGTAGACGTTTGAAGATTTTGAAATAAAATTTTGAAGCTTTTCAAGGATTTTTAAACTATTTAAAATAAATATATTCAATTTGTAATATTTCTAGCTTAAAATTGCTTAAAATGATTAGCAGCTCAGTTTTTATTACTTCCTATGGACACATTTTTAGCTTTAGAATTATAATTTTTTACTTTATTGACCGTGAAAAATGTTAGCGAACCGGGAAAAAACCGGGATTTTTTTTCTGTGGTTAAAACGGCTACCCTGATTTTCAAATTTTCAAGTTTAAAAAAATGAACCAAAAATATACATTGTAAACAAATTTAATTAATTTTAATCAATTAATTTTAAAATTTGCTTTTCGGCATAACTATTTTCATGAAATTTAGCTTAAGATTTAAGACGAAAAGGGAATTTTCATTATACTTGTTTTTGAATTAAACATGAACTAAAGTTATTTCAAGCTAAAAAATAAACGTTGTTAAAAATGATTTATAAAATTGAGGAAAATATTTCATTGTTAATTATAACTAGTTTTGGAAAAAAACTCGAGGTGAACTTTTGAAATAAATATTTTACAATTTTCATTGTTTATTTAACAATAGTTTTTAGGGTTTAATGTTTTTCTCTCTCACTTTAGGTAAAAGTTGCAACTATAATTTAATCCTAATGCTGTAGGGCTTATTTTCTTCCTTAAAAGATTCTCTGCAAATCTCATTGGTACATTTTTATTCAAAAACTTTTATTTAGGAACTATAAAATCGTTATTTTTGTAAACAATAGGTTTTCATAAATAAATTTTTTTCAATAAAAACGTACCAATGAGATTTAAAGAGAATCTTTTCAGGAATGAAATAAGCGCCACTGCAGCATCAGAATTAAATAAGAATGGCAACTTTTACCTAAAGAGAAAAAGAAAAACATTAAACTCTAAATAGATGTTGTCAAATAAAGAAAACCCGAAATATTTTTTTGAAAAGTTCACCTCGAGTTCTTTTCCAAGATTAATTATAATTAACATTAGCATATTTTCCTCGATTTTATAAATCATTTTTAACAAGTTTCATTTTTTGAACTTGAAATAACATATGACAAATAGTAAGAGGCATAAGAAATTTATATATAGTTATATATAAAATTGATTATTTTCTATTAAAAAATTGTTATTAATTTGTTGTTGCGGTGAAAGAATGTGTATGTTTTATACTTAACTTTCACTAAAAACTCATAATATATGTATAACAAAAAGGTTTCATTCTATAACTTAGGTATTATTTTATTAATTTTACCTACCACCTTTATAAGAAGTTCATTAAAACACATAATTTGTTTATTAAAATATTTGAAAATCCGAAATGAATTTAAATTAATAAATAAATAAAGTAAATATTATAAATTAATTAAATTAATTAATTAAAATAAAATTTTCGAAAAAACTGCAATTTTCTAGTATTATTCAAAGAAAATATTGTTAACAATTTTAATAAATTGTTTAAATAATTATTTTTAATAACAATAATTATTACCTCACTCTAATTCAAAATTGGACAAAAGCTGAAAATTTTTCAAAAAACCGCGACTTTCTAACTCTATTCACTAAGTGAAAATTGCTAAAAACAATGATAAATTGTTTTGAAAATTCACGTAAACATCTAATTATCAGTATAAAGAAGTATTTTATGTAATAGAAACAATTTTGATTGAAAAAGCAGCAAAAAAAATCATAATTAGCGTTAAAAAGTTACAAAACCCCATTTTTTCACTTATGGGTTTTTTTTGGAATTTGTTCGATTGAACTAATTTCTTGAATATTCGTCTTTTTTAATAGAAAATTAGTTCATTCGGAATAAAAATCCAACTTTCTTCTGAAAGCTTTTTGGCTTAAAAACTTGCCTTTTTGTGCTAAAAATTCTATTGTTATCGTAGAAAATTCAGATTTTTGGGTGGGAAATTCAATTGTTTTCTAGGGAATTTGCTTTTTTGGTTTGAAAATTCATCTCTTTTGGTCAATATTTGATCTTTTTGGCTCAAAAATGCGACTGTTCGATTCAAAATTAATCTTTTTCGGTTGAGGATTGAACTATTTTGTTAAAAATTGATCTTTTTTGGTGGAATTTAACTGTTTTTTATTTTTAATTAAAATATTTTTTTTTTTTGAAATATAAAGTATGTATTATACATTTCGTTGGGAATTCATTTTTTTAAATTGAAAATTTATTTGTTTGTTTGAGAGTTGAACTTCTTTGTTTAAAAATAATTTTTTTTTAATTATCATGTTGTTGAAATTTTACTTATTTTGTTGAAAATTTATTTATTTTCTTAAACATTTAATTATTTTTTTTAAACTTAATTATTCTGTTGAAAATTGAACCAATTTGTTGAATGAATATTCTTTTTGTATAGAAAATTTGTCCTTTTGGATTAAAAATGTAACTGTCTTCTAAAAAATTCCTCTTTTTGGCTTTAAAATTTAACTGAAAACTGAAAATTCGTTTGAAAATTCATCTCTTTTGGCAGAAAGTTGATCTTTTTGTGTTAAAAGTGCAACTGTTCTATTAAAAATTAATCTACCTTGATTGAGAATTTAACTATTTTGTTCAACATTTTTTTTTAGTTGAAAAATTAAAATTAAATTAAATTATTTTCTTGGTTGAAATATCAAATATTTAATATATTATTCGTTGAGAATTAATCGTTTTTTACTGATTCATCTGCTTGGTTGAAAGTTGAACTTCTTTGTTGAATTTTTTTTAAGATTTATCATTTTAATTGGCAATCCAGCTATTTTGTCGAAAATTTAATTATTTTCTTAAAACTTCAAATATTTTGTTGAAAAATTAATTATTTAATTGAAAATTGTACTAATCATTTGAATATTTTTGTAAAGAAAATTCGTCCCTTTAAATTGGAAATTTAACTGTCTTCTAAAAAATTCGTCTTTTTGGCTAAAAAAATGAACTGTTGTCTTGAAAATTTGCCTTTTTGTGTTGAAAGTTCTATTATTTTCGTAGAAAATTCATATTTTCGGGTGGAAATCTCGGTGGAAATATTTTCTTGATTGAAATATCAAATACGTATATTTTTTGTTGACAATTCATCATTCTTTATTTACTTAAAATTGAAAGTTGATTTTAATGTTAAAAATTCATTTTTTTTTTGTTTGAGATTGTTTGAGATCATCTATCTTGGTTCAAAATTCACGTATTTTGTTAAAAATTCAACTTTTGTTTTCAACTTTTGTAGTTCGTTTTTTTTTGGGTTGAAATTTCATCTCTTTTGGTAAACAAATTTCTGTAGAGGGTACAGATGCTTTTTTGAAAATTCGTCTTTTCTTTTCGTCTACGGTTGAAGAGTCATAACTTTAGTTGACAATTGATCTCTTCGTTGAAAATGTATCTATTTTGTTTCAAATTCGATTTTTCAGTAGAAAATTCAACTATTTGGTTGAAAAGTAACATTTTTAATCAAAGTTCATATTGTTGGTTTGAAAATGCAACTGTTTTGTAGAAAATTTGTCTTTTTGGCTTAAAAATTCAACAATTTAGCCGACATTTTTTTCTTTCTTGATTTAAAATTCGTCTTTTTCGTTTCAAAATTTATCTCATTCAGTAAAATAATCTAATTTTTTTTTGGAAGGAAATTCAACTAGCTTGGTAGAAAAAAAAATCTGATTTAGTTGAGAATTCAGCTGTTTTGTTGAAAATGTTTAATTCAACTGTAATTTCATATTAAAATCTTTTTTGGTTGAAATAATGTTAACTGTTTTAATTTAATTGAATTCAATTATTAATCATAATTAATCCAATATCTTTCATTAAGAATTCATCTATTTTGGTTCAAAATTCTGATTTAGTTGAGGATTCAGCTATTTTGTTGAAAATGTTTAATTCAACTGTGCTTTCAAATTAAAATATTTTTTGGTTGAAATAATAAAAAAAAATAATTAACTTTTTCAATTTAGTATAATTAATAACATTACAAATTATTAATTAAATATTCTTCGTTAAGAATTCATCTATTTTGGTTCGAAATTCACGTATTTTGTTAAAAATTCAACTATTTTGGTAGAAACTTTGGTAGTAACTTTTTGGATCAAAATTCATATTGTTGGTTTGAAAATGTTTTGTAGAACTTTTTGGCTTGAAAATTCAACAATTTAGCAGAAATTTTTTTCTTTCTTGGTTTAAAATTCGGCTTTTTCGTTTCAAAATTTATCTCTTTTAGTAAAAAAGTGTAATTTTTTTTAGTTGAAAATTCTACTATTTTGATAGAAAAATAATCTGATTTAGTTGAGGATTCAGCTATTTTTTTGAAAATGTTTAATCCAACTGTGATTTCAAATTAAAATCTTTTTTGGTTGAAATAATAAAAAAAAAATAATTAACTATTTTAATTTAATTTAATTAATAATATTAAAAATGATTAATTAAATATTTTTCGTTAAGAATTTTATCTATTTTGGTTCAAAATTCACGTATTTTGTTAAAAACTCAACTATTTTGGTAGAAAGTTTTCAAGTTTTCTAGTTCGTTTTTTTTGTGTTTGAAAATTCATTTCTTTTGATAAAAAAATTTCTGTAGAGGGTTCAGATATTTTTTTTGTTAAATTCGTCTTTTCTGCTGGTTGAAAATTTAACTACTTGGTTGAAAGTTGAACAACATTGTTAAATATTCTGTTTTTTGTTGTTGTTGAAGATTCATAATTTCAGTTGAAAATTCATATCTTTGAAAGTTTTGTTTCGTTTGTTTTTTTTTTGTAGAAAATTCAAATATTTTGGTAGAGAATTGGTTGAAAATTAACTTTTTTGTTCGAAATTTAACACTTTTGTTGCAAATTCGTTTTTTTGGTTTAAAAATGGTAGAAAATTCGATTACTTAGTTGAAAATTTATGTATTTGCTTAAAAATTTAACTACTTTGGTAGAAATTCCAACTATATTTGGTTGAAAGGTAAGTTTTTTTGTTGAAAATTTATCATTTTTGCTTGAAAATTCAACTCTTCTGTTCAAAAATGATCTTTTTGGTTTGAAAATTAATTTCTTCTGGTAAAAAAATGTTTTGTAGTTAAATGAGAAAATGCAATACTTTATTTTAAACGTTAGGAATTTAAAGCGTTTGAAATTGAATCATGCGAAAGGTGTTTTTTCTGAATTTTGAAACACTTTAGGCCCCGATACTTAAAATTGTTACCTGAATTTTAGAATGGAGTCTTAAATCTAGATAATTTTTTTTTTTATTAAGGGAGACATTTTTTTGAATATTTAGCAATATTCAAATATTTTTTTAATATCACCCCCATATTTCTGTTCAATAGGGTCCTAAAAACATCCCATAAGTGAAAAAATGGGTTTTGCGAGTTTTTGGCGATAATTATGATTTTTTTGCCTTCTTTTTATAAAAATTGTTTCTAATACATAAAATACTACTTTATACTTATAGTCAGATGTTTACGTAAATTGAATTTAGAATCGTGAATAATAATTATGTTTGTTAAATTGCGTTCATTTTTACCTCGCTCTAAGTGAAAAGTGGACAAAAAGTTGAATATTTCAGAAAAAAAACTTAAATTTCTAGCATTATTCAAAGAGAATTATTATTATTATTTTATAAAAATTTCTTTTTAAAAAAGTAAAAAAGAAGTCTGACAATTTTATTTAGAATCGTCAATATTAGGTGAATCGAGTTGAAATTCAACATTCCTCCTCACAATTAACTATAGAATATAAATGAACGATTATTTTTTAAATATAGAATCGTGAAATTAACTTGAAATTTAATATGAAAAACCATTTTTAATGACTGATGAAAAAGTCAATGAAACAAATAATTCTATTCCGAGTGACCTGTCTATTAATCAATTTGAATCTTATTCTAAATATACCTTATTGTTCACTTGCATATTGTGTATTTTTTATTTACTTGGAATAATGCCTATTTATTTTTTAATTAAATTTTTATGAAATATCATTTCAGTTATTTTGATTTTTAAATTAAAAAATTAAGAAAGTACAAAAAGTTACTTTTCAGATAGCTTGAAGATTCTTTATCTAGTAACTGTAACAAGTTATTCAAAAAAAGTATCTTACCCAACACTGATGTTATAAAAAGTGTTTGAACGTCCCCAGGCCGGATTCTGGAGGAGTTGGAGAGGAAAGGACATTCAAGAAACTCGTCTTTTAATTAAATAAGATCTGCATTTTACAAAGCAATAAGTTACATACATACATACATACATATAAATTCATTCATATATACCTAATGACCCGATGACAGAAAACAAGTGTCGATGCACGGATAAAAAGCGCTGGGTTTGTGTTTGTGTGCTCGTTACTTATTACTTCTAGAATAGATCTTACTTCATAATCTAACGAAGCACACTCTTCCGAGTGAGAGCATCGACAATCAAGGCTTTTCTTTTCGGATATTTACAAATTACACAAATAATTATATGTCTGATTTAATTGCGCATAAATAATAATTTGTTTAGTAGGAATGCTTTTGGATTTACGTCTAAAAGCAGTGAATTTTACGATTTTCGCAAATTATTTTTGACTCAAAAGATTGAAAAAATCTTAAAGATCATTATATTTTATCCAGAACTATCAGAAAATTATTTTTATTTAACAAAAATTTTTTTTTTTAACACTTTCGCCTTGCATTATTTGAATTCCAGGGCAACTGCATAGCTGGCGCCGCCACAAGGCGACCGTCAACTCTCATGATAATATTTTCCACAGGCCTCCCCAGAGAAGTGGAACGGGCAGCCCTATGCATCGCCCGTGTATGTGTATGCGGTAGTTGTTCTCGTAGCATCCGGAGGGGTATCGTAGTTCAAATAAATCCAATAGATGGCGCTCCGATCAGGTAGTGCTGTTTTTGCATTGTTGTGTATAGCAAAAATACTAAAATTCATTTAAAACTTGATACTTTTTATAAAAATGAAAGAAGAGCATAGTTTTCATTAAAAATAAGCGCAGCTTTAATTATTAATAATGAAAAATTCATGAAAACATGTCATTTATTATTAGGAAAATTGAATATAAAGATGAGTATTTTGAAAACAGTTTGAATTGTATTCATATTTTTCTATTTATTTTGCTAATGTAATTAATTACTTTTATAAACAATTGTAATTGTTACAAATTTTAAACATTTACTGATATTATTTAATTAATAATAGTAAAAATAATATTTAAACCCTTAATAATTAGCCTTATAATATACTTTTTTAATAATTCATCTAGAAATTTCCTCTCTCTCTGAAAAATATATATTACATATAATTTATTTATAATGAAATATAAAATAAATGAAAATATATATATAAATTAATGTAAAAATTTCATCAAACTAGTTTAGAATTGAAGAAAAACTATTTATTGAATATATTATTGAAGACACTTATAATTATTGGAAGGAATAATTTATTAAAAAGTGATTGACAAGATTCATGAGTGAAAAAATATATTTATATCAATATATAAAAGCATTTGAATTTGGAGGTATACAATTTTTTTCATATAAAAGCATTTGAATTTGAAGGCATACAATTTTTTTAAGTAACCGAATTAAAAATATTTCATTTCATTTTCATTATAAATCGCTTAATAAATTAAACATAAAAATATATATAATATACAGAGTGCAGTCTTCCTTTTTTTCTTAGTTTCCCCTTTTTTCTTGAAATTCCCCTTTATTCGCCTATTCTCAAAAAACATCCCCTTTTTCCCATTTTCTCTTTAAATATACGACATTTAAAAATACAATATTTGAATTACCCCCCATAACATTACGAAAAAAAAACAAAGAAACATTTTATCATTTTGCTTTTTCGAAAAAAAACTTCTGTCGTGATTTAGGATTTATGGGATTTCATTTTTTTTGCGATTTTGGAACGTTATATATACACCACGAAAAAAAAACGTTTCCCATGAATACAAAATAATAACATGTTTCTTTGGTTCCAGCTGAATAAATTGTGTGTGCATAGGGCTCAATAAAAAAAAACATGTTTTTACACATTTTCAAAAAAATTGTTACTGCGCAAAAAATTTATTTTTAAATTTCTTAATTTTTTCATTATTGTCATAATTTTTGAACCAATAGGAAATATTTTGAATTCAAAATCGTTAAATTTTACATTGCAGTTGATGAATTTGGAATATTCCATTTTTTAATTATAATATATATTTTTTTTTGTAATATTATGGGGGTAATTTAAATATTGTATTTTCAAATGTCGTATATTTACAGAGAAAAGGGGAAAAAGGGGAAGTTTTTTGAGAATAGGGGAAAAAGGGGAATTTCAAGAAAAAAGGGGAAACTAAGAAAAAAAGGAAGACTGTGCACTCTGTATATTATATATATTTTTACGTTTAATTTATTAAGCGATTTATAATGAAATATTTTTAATTCGTTTACTTAAAAAAAATGGTATGCCTTCAAATTCAAATGCTTTTATATGAAAAAAATTGTATACCTTTAAATTCAAATGTTTTTATATATTAATATGAATATATTTTTTCATTCATTAATCTTGTCAATCACTTTTTAATAAATTATTCCTTCCACTAATTATAAGTGTCTTCAATAATATATTCAATAAATAGTTTTTCTTCAATTCTAAACTATTTTGATGAAATTTTTACATTAATTTATATATATATATATATATATATATATATAATTTATTATAAATAAATTATTAAAAAAATATATATTTTTCAGAGAGAGAGAAAATTTCTAGATGAATTAATAAAAAAGTATATTATAAGGCTAATTATTAAGGTTTAAATATTATTTTTACTATTATTAATTAAATAATATCAGTAAATGTATGAAATTTGTAACAATTACAATTGTTTATAAAACTAATTAATTACATTAGCAAAATAAATAGAAAAATATGAATACAATACAAACTGTTTTCAAAATACTCATCTTTATATTCAATTTTCCTAATAATAAATTACATGTCTTCATGAATTTTTTATTATTAATAATTAAAGCTGCGCTTATTGTTAATGAAAACTATGCTCTTCTTTTATTTTTATAAAAATTATCAAGTTTTAAATGAATTTTAGTATTTTTGCTATACATAACAATGCAAAAACAGCACTACCTGATCGGAGCGCCATCTATTGGATTTATTTGAACTACGATACCCTCCGGATGCTGAGAGAACAACTACAACATACACATACAGGGGCGATGCATAGGGCTGTTAATAACTCTATTTTGGTCTGATTTTGCAAATTTGAATAGACGAATTTTAATATTATATTCTGATATTATCATTCGAGGCTTTTAGTTCTTGAAGATCTGTGCAGATGTCAGGCGTTTGAAATTCCCGCGCATGCGCTCGATCAGCTGAGTCGAATTTCGAGCTGCCATGACAGTTCGTCGTCAGTTCTGCGTTTCTGTTGACGCGGCCGCGTGTTTTTCGCGAGTGAAAAGTCGTTTAACCGGCGACTCTCGTCTTCAAAAACATTTTCGAAGGTCCGCTCGCGTTTCGGTACTTTTTCCCTACGTGGGGAACTTCCCTCAAGGAATCGTCCTCGTGTTGTCAACACGCGGCCCTCGTGACGGCGGTGGCAGTGTTGTGACTTTTTAGCTGTCAGTTTCAACCGAATCAAACTCCAAAGTGCGGAATTACAGTGCTAAAAAACTACCCCGTTTTGATCGTTCTGATCATACATTTCCGAACCTAACCTCAAAATCAAACACGAAAGAGGGTTAACTACCACTTGTCTCTGGCACGAAACTATTTTTTGGATGTTTTTGGAGTAAAAAAAAGTGCATGGTTATTGTTTTGGAGTCGCAGGTACGTGACATCCAGAGACAAAAGGCTGGAATTGTGAGAAAATTGTTGACAGGGAGTTGGAAGCTTTCTTTGAGGTGGAAAAAGTGATAGGGCACCGAGGAAACAGTGTTCGCGTTCAGGGGAGGATTTTTGCGGTACTTTTTCTTTAAATTTCAAGGGAATGTTGCTGTTGTCTTATCGTGTTGTTCTCGGCGATTCTGTGGAATTAAATGCTGCGCCCTGAAAGAGGAGCGCCGCCTCCGCCCCAGGAAAGCTCGTCTGGCCGGTTCACGCCCTTTGGAGATTTTGGAGTAAGCACATCCCCTTATTCGTTAAGGGTTAGTTAACCCTGGCACCGGTAGTGAGTTTTTTGTGCATCGAAATCAAAAAAATAGTTAGGATTTTTAAGGATCCTCTGACAAATGTGATCTACGATCTTGAAAATTGTGAGGGGTGGGTGATGTCTGCTGAGGCCTGAGAATAATCGATTCTTGTCTGGAAAAGTCTAAATTGCGTGTGAGAGTGTCTTTAGGAAAGTGGCAGAAAATGTTTAATTTTATGAAGAAAGCTGCGGAGAAGGAAGATAAAGAGAAGAGAAAACGTGAGAAGAAGGAACGAAAAGATGTGAAAAAAAGGGATCGTGGCAGTATGTCTGCGGAGGAGCTTCTCCGGCTCGACGAGGTGAGGTTCTGTTTTGTTTTTTCAAGGTCACGTTACGATTGACTGGGAGGAAGGGGTTACGTTACGTTATTCATTCAGGAATTTACTTCAATTTATGAGAAGTTATTTTCGTGAGCCTGTCACCTTTGAACACTTCCGTTCTTCAGTCAATTTTTAAATATTTGATCAGTTTTACACTTTCTAAAGAATTTTTCTTTCTTATTTTTTTATTTTTAAATTAAGATTGTTCAGAATTCTATTTTATCATGAATAATTTTATGCAAAATGAGCATGAAAAAGATTCAGAATTTGAAAACTTTTTCGTTTGGTTATTATTTTTGTCTCTAATGACCCGAAAAGTGAGGTAGTTTAGAAGTCTGTTTTTTAATTCTGAATCTTTTTCATGCTCATTTTGCATAAAATTATTCATGATAAAATAGAATTCTGATCGATCCTAATTAAAAAATTTTTTAATAGAGACACTAAACAAATGATTCGTTTCCAATCTTCAGGGTTTGCTTATGCATATTTTCTGATTTCTTTTAATTGAGTCTAAATAATTTTTACCTCAATTTCTTGAAAGAAATCTTTTTATTTAAAAAATTTTGTTAAGAAGAATGCACTAAATATTAGCAATTTTAGAAATTTATAAAAAAATTTGGATTTTTCTTTTTCCTATTCGTGAAAATGTAATAATTTAAATAGATTGGTTTTGAATCACTCTTTTTATTTTTAAAAATTCAATAATTTACTAATGAATGCGCTTATTGAAACATTTAGAGGGTGTCCAGCGACCTCAAAAACCTTGAAAACCTGGAATTCTCCTTGAATTTTCTTTTAACCTTGAAAACCTGGAAATCTCCTTGAATTTTTCATGTGAATCTTGAATTAATTTTTTTTTCTTTCAAAACCGTTATTTTATTGAAATGAAAAAAGTAATTTAAATCTTTTAGTCTATTATGAAAGAAACATCTCGTTTAAAAGGAATCTTGCTACTGAAAAGTTTGTTTATTTATCAAGATATAATTTATCTTTTACTGATTACAGAATAAATAGAGATTTCTAAAAAATGAACAGACTTTAATATTGTGAATAATTCTATAAGTTTATATTTCTTCTCCGCTAATATAGAATGTTAAAGTATACATTTTTTATGATATTCAACTTACAAATGATAAAAATTATTAGCTGGAAATTTCGATGTTAATTCAGTTTCAGAAATAGAATGAGCCATTAGGTATTTTCACTTCAACCATCAGCTAACTTCACTTCGTTGAGTGCTGAGGGGAAAACAATCGACCAAATGCATGGGAAAAAACTTTATTTTTGTAATATCTTCATAATGAATAATAATTATTAACATTTTATTGTATCATTAAATAGTTCTTAAAAAATAAAAACTATTTTTCAAATACACTTATATAGAAAAAATTAGTTTTTACGAAGATATTAACAAAATAGGGGAAAAATGGAGCGAATCCCATGCATTTGATCCATTGTTTTCCCCTCAGCAGTTAACGAAGTGAAGTTAGCTGACTATGAAGTGAAAATGCCTAATTGCCATGTAACGGATTTTTCAAGGGTTTTAGCACTTGGTTTTTTAATGTATACCAGATTGAAAAACAATGCTGAAGATTTCAAAATATTTCAAAGATTTTTAAATATTTAAAAGGATTTTGAACATTTTACAAAGATTTCACGGATTTCAAAGATTAAAAAAAGGCGTGTACACCAGATTTCAAATATTTTACATTTTCACAAAGCTTTTAAAACTTTCAAACGATTTGAAGAATTACAAAGATTTGAAAAAGGGTACACCAGATTTAAAAGTTTTTTAAAGATTTGAAACGATTTCAAAAGGTTTCAAAACGTTTTAGAACAAAAATTTCACTAAGATTTCAAATAATTCAATTATTTCAAAGAAAAGAAAAAGGTTTCACAAACAAAGATTTTAAAGACTTATCACAAACAAAAATTTAAGAAAAATTTCACAAATATTTCAAAAATGTTCCAAAGATTGCAAGGATTTCAAAGATTTGAAAAAGGCGTATACACCGGATTTCAAAATTTCAAAACATTTGAAAAGATTTAAAAATATTTTGAAGATTTTAAACGATTTCAAAAGGTTTCAAGACATTTGAGAAGATTTGAAAAGATTTCACTAAGATTTCAAATAATTCAACGAATAAAAAAGATTTCACTAACAATGATTTTAAAAAAATTTCACAAATATTTGAAAAGATTTCACAAAGATTTCGACCATTTCCAAAGATTTTGAAACTTTCAAAAGATCTCAAAGATTTTAAAAAGGATTTCTAAGATTTCAAAAGATTTTACACAGTTTAAAAATATTGTAATGATTTCAAATTAATACAAAAGATTCCAGAGAGATTTCAAAAATACTTCAAAAAATTCATAAAGATTTCAAAAGGCAAGAATTCCAAAGATTTCAGAAAAGGGTTACAGTACACCAGATTTCAAATAATTAAAAACATTTCAAAGGTTTGAAAAGATTTGAAATATTTCAATGATTTCAAACGAATACGAAAGATTTCACAAACATTTCAAAGATGTTAGACTATTTTAAAAGGTTTCACCAAATTTGAGAAGATTTCAAAAGATTTCAATGATTTTAAACGAATACAAAAGATTTTACAAAGAAAGATTAAAGGAAGCTTTCACAGAAATTTCAAAGATTTCAAGGATTTCAAAGACGACTTATGTTCGCAAAAAATTAAGAATTTGTTTATTTATGGTTCTGCTTTCTTCAAAAATGTTAGCTAATAAAAAATGAAGCGGCTCATTTTTACATCTATAACAAACAGTTATTTCCATATTTCATGTAAAAAAGGAGACCTGGAAAAACTTGACTTCTTGACCTGGAAAACCTGGAAAAGACCTTGAATTTCGTTCCTGAGAATCGCTGGACACCCTGATTTAAAACAGTGTTGAGTAAGTTACTTTTTTTGAGTAACTAGTTACAGTTACCAGATAAAGTAACTTCAAGATACCTAAAAACTTACTCTTATTCACTTCCTTAATTTTATAATTTAAAAATCAAAATAACGAAGATGATAATTCATGAAAACTTAATTCAAAAAGAAATTGGCATTGGTTAAAGTAAATCAAAAATACACAATATATTTCGGCAAATGAACAACAATCTATATTTAGAATAAAATTCAAATATTGAGTAAAATAGACAGGTATCTCGGAATATCCTGCAGTATTAGATTTTGAACGGTTTTCTTTTTATGTACCTGAAGTTCAGAACGTTCAAAACGAAAACATTTTTCCCCAGGTTTATTTTATCAAAAAATATTATTCCAACTACAATTAAAATAATGCATTTGAAGTTTATTTTGTAATCTGTTATTTGCAATATAAAATGAATCAATATTTCAGCGCTGTTTCTAGTTTGTAAAGCCATCAGAAATAATTTCGTTCATTTGAACGTTCAGAACTTCAAGCACATGTTTTTTTTCCTTTTTCTTCGACAGGATTGCCAGAATTACTTGTTTCATTGACTTTATTTTCATCAACCATTACAAATTATTTTTCATCATGAATTTCAACTGAAAATCACGACTAATGTATTTAATTCTATAGCAATTCTATTCCCTTGCTTCACGGTAACTATTCAAGTCGTAACTTTCGACTGATAAAATAGTTGAAAATACTATTTGCATGACAAGAAAAGAATGCTGATAATTGTTATACCTTAAAATTGATTCGATTAAATTTAGTAAAATTTATCTAGATTTAAGACTCCATTCTGTTTAGGTACAGATTTTAAGTATCGGGGCCTAAAATGTTTCCAATTTTTGAGAAAACACCTTTTTATATGATTCCATTGGAAACGTTTCAAATTCCTAAAATTTCAAGTAAACATATTGCATTTTCAACAAGATAAGTGACTTTTTAACAAAATAGTTCTATCCCCAACCAAAACAGATTAAGTTTAAACCAAGCAGTTGCATTTTGAACTAGAAAAGATAAATTTGCAATTAAAAAAGGTCAGTTTTCAACAAAAAGTGAAAGTTACTTTTTCACTTACAAAAATTAATTCTCAACCAAAAAAAAAAACGAAAAATCAACACAGTAGTACATTTTTTAACCAACAAGTTAAATTTTCAACTAAAATTATGAATCTTCAACAACAAAAAATGAATTTACAACGAAAGAGTTCAAAAATCCAACCAAATAGTTGAATTTTCAACAAAAAAGATGATTTTTTTTACCAAAAAGATTAAGTTTCTACCAAGAAAGACGACTTTTCCATAAAATACATACATTTTTAACTAAATAGGTGAAGTTTCAACTAAAAAATATGAACTTTAAATAAATAAGATCAATTTTCAACCAAAATTGAAATGAATTTTCAACATATTAGTTGAATCCTCAACAAAAACAGATTAATTTTCAACCAAATAGTTGCATTTTTAAATAGAAAAGATAAATTTTCAATTAAAAATATCAATTTTCAACAAAAAATGAAAGTTACATTTTCAGTTACAAAAATTAATTCTCAAACAAAAAAGCAAAAAATTTTCAACAAAATAGTTGAATTTTTTACCAAAGAAATGAATTTTCAACTTGAATGATGAATCTTCAACAACAACAAATTAATTTTCAAACCAAAAATAACACTTTTGAATAAAAGAGTTTAATTTTCAAGCCAAAAGGATGAATTTTCAACAAAAAAGTTACTTTTCATCGAAATAGTTTGAAACTTTTATCAAAATACTTAAATTTTTAACAAAATAAATGAATTTTTATACGGAAAATATTAATTTTCAACAAAAAAGTTCATTTTCAACCATAGTCGAATTTTCTATCATTTACCAACCAAAAAGATGCAAATTCAAAAGACGAGTTAGATTTCCAACAAAAAAGTTTATTTTCAACCACATAGTTGAATATTCTACCAAAATATTTAAATTTCCTACCCAAAAAGAAAACGAATTTGAAACAAAATAGTTAAATTTTTAACTAAAATGATCATTCTTTAACCAAACAATTGCATTTTTAACATAAAGTAGTTTATCTTTCAACCACGTAGGTAAGTTTTCAACCAGAAAAAATGAATTAAAAAAATAGCTGAACCCTCTGCAGAATTTTTTTAAACAAAAGCGATGAATTTTCAAACCAAACATGTGAATTTTCAACAACAAAATTAATTTACAACCAAATAGTTGAACTTTCTACAAAAATAGTTTAATTTTTAACAGAATACATGAATTTCTAACCAAAATAGTTGAATTTTCAACTAAAAAAATGAGATTTGTTTACCGAAAGAGACAAATTTTGAAACGAGAAAGTCTAATTTTCTACAAAACAGTTGCATATTCCACCCGAAAATATGAATTTTCAACAAAAAAATTAATTTGGAACCAAGCAGTTAAATTTTCAACCAAAATATAAGAATTCTCAACGAAAAATATAATGGTTGATATTATTTCAACCACAACAGATTTTAAGTTGTAAATATAGATTGTTCAAAATCGTACAAATTCAAATTGAATACCTTATGGTAGTTAAAGGACTTTAATTGAAAACGATTCTGATCAATTATTATCAACTGTAAACATCCATGTAATTTCAGAGATAATTATTTTCTACATGAAAAATATATTTATAAAATACCTTACGGTATATAAATTATATTTATAAATACCGTTACGCATTTGAAGGAAGTACACATAACAGTTATATGGTTTTAAATTGTATTCATTCATATAAAAATCTCATCAGTTTAATTAACATTTCACTTATAGAGCCTTGACAAGCTTATTTACAATTTTTAAAGTGAAGTTAGATTTAATTACCACTAATTTATTATGCATAAGAATGAAGTCAATATCGCATTTACTTCAATATTAAAGATGACGCTTATTAATATTGATGTGTTTATCTTGAATTAAAAATAATTGATAAAAAAATTCTCTTATTACACCGAAGACGGAAATAGAATTTAATAAACTGTAATTACAAAACTTATCAGTTTATTACAACAAAAAACGAAATGTAGACCGAATCCATTTTAAATCATACAGGAAGTGCAACTTCAAATCGCAGAATCATTTTCCACTTGAATCTGTTGTTTTTCAAAGGAAATAATACGATACGTATTTTTTCTGTTTAAAAACTGTTTAAAAAAAATACAATTTTTTTTTATAACTTTTGACCTAATTGAGATATTTAATTTTTCTTTTCTGACTGTTATTGTCCTCTTTCGAAATCCGCCAAAAAATGAAGAAAATGTCGACAACTAATATGTTGGCAAATGGGCATTTTTTTGCTCATTTTTTTCGAAATAAAATTCTCGTGGCCGCGAAAATGATTTTGCTTGCATAAAACTTACAGAATATCTTCTTTGTGTAAGCAGGAATTAAAAAAATATATTGAATAAAATGAAGAAAGTGGAATTTTATATTTAATTCAGGTTTATCTTCCCGGCTTTTACCAGAAAAACAATTCAGCGCAAAATTTTAAATTATAATTTCATCTTCAGAGAAGAATATAAATCGAGATAGTTCGAGCTAAATATTTTGTTTTATTTTTGTATTTTTAAAGGAATCGATGAATACCATATTGACTAAAAAATTATTTTGAAATCATGGAAAGTGGATTTTATGGAAACCCTCATTTTTTTTATCCAATATTTAAAAAAATGCTTATATAATCATTTTTATGGACACGAGAATCTTGTTACGAAAAGTTGGATTTTTCTCTCGAACGATGCGACATATTATGAAAGAGCTTGAGAGGCATTTTTTGTAGAACTTTTTTAAATGAGCGAAATGTTTGCTAGAAAATTGTGAAAATTCAATTTTTCTAAAAAAAAATCTGTTGACTCTGTTAATTTTCGGGTGGTTTTCGGAAGAGGACAATATTAATCAGCCAGGAAAGAAAACTTAAATATCTAAATTAGATCAAAAGTTATAAAGGTTTAAAGAAAAAAAACTTGTATTTTTTTGGAAAACAACCCTCAAATTTCAAATACTCATAACTTCGCGACAATGATTGATTTCTCAAAACGGTAAAATACGTTTCGTCTTATTTCTTTTGAAAACAACATATTTAACAGACAACATATTTAAATGATTCTGTGATTTGAATTGTTGCACTGCCTGTATGACTTGAAATGGCTTCGTTCTGCGGAAAGTGCATTTTTCATTGTATGTAGAGTATGTATATTATTTTTTAAGTTTTTTGTTTCAAAACTATATAGTCCGGATTGTTTTTTCGTGAATGTTTTTATTGATACGTACTGATTTAGTTACTTAATTCTAAATTTTTTTATTTAAATTCATTGTAGTTTCATTTAGTTCTCGTTGCGTTACTTTTCCAAGGTTACTGAGAAAATATTCTATTTATTTTCCCAACTTTACTGAAAAGTCAGTTTTTAAAAACTAGTATAATCATAAAAGGCGAAAAAATAGTGATACGAGGCTGGGCGTATTGTGGGTGGATATGATGAGTGCACATATCATCGCTAGTGTCATGAACACTTCAAGCACTTCTTTGTCAATAATACAATAATCGTGTTGCCCGACAGGGAAGTATTCTTGATAAGATATTTTATAAAAGCACTGCTATTTTCCACCACGATAAAAAAAAATAAAAAAAATACATGTCCTCCAAGTTTTTGTCTGGAGAACTGAAATTAATTTTTTATTGTCCGATTTTTTGGAAGAATTAATCCTGCTTGAAATTGAAGCTTGGCAACACGTAAATTGGTTAAATAATTATTACTAGAAAGCAACTATAATTTAATCAATCCGTAATAATAATATCTAAATTACAGGCCTCACAGACCGGTCCCTATATCCCCTATTGTACCCTATATTCAATTAAGGTCCCTAAAGTACCCTATTTTCAAGATTTGGTCCCTATGGTACCCTATTTGCAGCACTTCAATGGAACTTCAAACAAATTTATAATAAGATAAAAGCTTCCAAGAGCATTTTGAAAAAATAGCAAAACTCAGGGAATTCCTGTAAGAAGTAACTGTAAAAAAATTATCAGGGCTGCCACACACAGTCACTGTTAGTCACTTTTTTCTCGAATCATTTTTTATTCACTTTTTTGAATGAAAAGATCACATTAGTCACTGAATTGTCTTGAATTCTTTTGATATATTTCAGATTATTTTTAAGGATTCCGAGAAATTTGTAATAGATTTCAATAATTTGAAGGTTTTACAGATTTGAAGAGTTTTAAAATTATTTTTTGGATTTCACCCTCAATTCTTATTAATTTATCGTGAATTCTTTGAAATTCTTTTGAATTTTTTAATTCATTAGAATTCTTATAAATTTACTCAATTTTACATAATTCATTTGATTGTTTAAAAGTTTTTATATAATTGGTTCTGCAGATTAATTTTTCAAATTCCTTGGCATTTTCTAGAGCTTTAAAAAATGTCAAGGTATTTCAAAAGATTTTAAGGGATTAGAAATATTCTAGGTTATTTTAAAAGATTATAAAGAAATTGTTAATTGATTTCAGTAATTTAATAGGGGATTTTAAAGGATTTGAAATATTTTAGGGTATTTTAAAAGATTCCCATGCATTTTCAAGAGCTTTAAAAAGTTTCAAGGGATTTCAAAAGATTCAAAGGATTGGAAATATTTTAGGAAATTTTTTATTTATTTCAATAGTTTGAAGGGATTTCAAAGACTTTGAAATATTTTAAGGTATTTTAAAAGATTCCAAGGCATTTTCAAGAGATTTAAACAATTTCAAGGTATTTCCAAGGGTTTTAATCATTTCAAGGGATTTTAATATTTTAATGGATTTCAAAGAATTTATTCACAAGAAGTGAAGGATTTCGTAGGGTTTCAAAGATTTTAAGAGATTTTCCAAAAAAAAATTCAATTCATTTGAAATTCGCCCTGATTTCTTATGAATTTATCCTGAATTCCTTTATAAATCCTTTTGAATTCTTCTAGATGCACTCAATTTTACTCAGGTCAATGGATTTTCAAAAAGTTTTTGTTTAATTCATCTTGAAGTCATTACAACTCACCTTATATTTTTAGGCAATTCATCAAATTCTTTTGAATTCTCTTCAATTTTTTCTAAAATTCATTTCAAACTTACTCAATGCAATGCATTTTTTCATATTTTTAAATTTTTTTCAATTCATTTGAATTTTTTTCTTTAATTCACTTTGAACATTTATGCACTTCATCGAATTCTTCTCGTTTCCCTTAAATTCCTCTAAATTCACTCAAATTTTACAGAAATAAATGGATTTTTTCGTTTTTTTAAATTTTTTCCAATTCATTTGAATTTTTTTGAATTGTTTTATAGTCATTAGTCTTTTTTTTTAGTTAGAAATTAGTAGGGTTTCAAACATTTGAAGAGATTTGACATTTTTGTTTGAAATTCACCCTGAATTCTTTTAAATTCTTTGGGATTCCCTTGAATTTTTGTTACTTCACTGGAATTATTCTAAATTTATTCAATTGTACTTAATTCAATGGATTTAAAAAAAATTAAAGTCGTTATTTAATTGATCCTAAAGTCTTTTAACCTCACCTTGAATTCTTAGGCATTTCATACAATTCTTTTGAATTCCTTTGAATTTTTCTAAGCTCATTTCAAAGTTACTGAATTCATAAAAGTTTCTTCATATTGTAAAATTGTTTTCAATTCATTTAAATTTTGTTTAATTCACCTTGCATTTTTATGAATTTCATCGAATTCTTCTCGTTTATCTTAAATTCCTCTAAATTCATTCCAATTTTACGGAAATCAATGAAATTTTTTTGACTTTAAACATTTTTTCTAATTCATTCGAATTCGTTGGAATTTAACTTGAATTGTTTTGAAGTCTTATAAATTTATCCTGAATTGTTTACCCTTTGAGCGCGAAAGGAGTACCCTATGCGCGTGACGAAAAGTACCCTTTGCTCCCTATATTTTACCCCATAGGGACTGTGAGGCCTGAAATTATTTTTGTATGGTATTTTTCCTTTAGTAAAGAGTAAGAGGGATTGATGTCCCTATTACTTTTTTTGAGTTCAGTGACATTTAGTCGAGTTCATTTCTCTTAGTATCATCGTCTCACTGATAACTCCATATTGATATTCTACGAATTGATTGATATTGTTTTCATTTTCTTGAAAAATATATTCGTATAGATCTTGGTTCGAAACACAAGAAGGATGTGTGAGATCTTATCAGAACTTGGAAGCAGGGCTGAGAAAGTAGTACGTGGATGGTGGATTATTCATACACCTATTAGATTCATGAATATCAATGTGAAAACGGGATAAGCTACTCATAATGGAACAATAAGAGTATCTTTTTATACCAATTTTTCCCTTTTTAGTATTTAATTATTCACTTCAAAAAATGGCTTTAAAACAAACCGTCAACATTTTTATTAACTATCAGCAATATAAACCTAATCAGCGTGCTTATTTTTAATTTTAAAGTATGTTCTCATTTTTGTCCACTCCTTTGCAACGAAAATTGATTCTCGCATGACCGCGCGCAATCATCTTGTTTACATTGTTACGATCGAAATTGCTTGTAGTCGAAGGTAAATGCTCTCTTCTCGGGGCTTACTCTCACTCTCATCGAAAAAGATTCCGAACCGGTATAATGGAACTGTTATGGGAGCGAAGAAAACCGATCGGAGAAAGTAAATCTTAAACAATACGAAATTACCTAAGTCATCATTATGACTCTTCGTTTTTTTGCCCTAAATACTCAGCTTTTAAAACGTTATTTACCCAACTATTTCCTCCCAGAGCTTCATCAAAAAAAGTTGCGAATGATTTATACATCAAAGTCCGCAATAGACTTTTTCTAATCGACATCATTCCCAAGAAAACCTGCACTAATAATAGACCAATGAGTAATTTCTAACGACATTAGTCATTCATTAAATTTGTTGAAACATGTTCACATGTATGATACGATCCGTGAAACAGAGAACGTAGTTATGGTAACGCATTCCTGGAGCATGATTAATCGCTATAATAATGATAACCCTCTGGTCCTTTTGCTTCACAGGTGCGAAGATCCTTGAAGATTCGCGGTCGTAGAAAGGAGAAGGAAAAGTTGCCAAGCGGGATTACAGCAGACTACAGCGCCTCATTTTTTGCCCAGCTGGATAGGGATTTACTGAGCAGTGCCCAAAATTCGGCAGGGACAAGTTGGACCAGAACTCCTGATGGTCTCACCCAGAGTGACTCCTCGGAAGCGTCCCTGACTTCCCTCACGAACGCCAGTGGCAAAAACCTACCACCTTTGCCACCCAAGCCACCGAAACGTGGGATATTGAAAGGTCCGAGGCTCAGCATCACCAGTGTTAACAACCTGGATGAGGTCACCGTCGTGCCGAATGGCAATCAGGAGAATAATCATCAGGAGGCGAGCAACCTCCTGGTCAGGAACACCCTTCAGAATGAGGTGATCGCATATCAAAATGTACCTGGGCAGCAGCTTCTTGGCTTGAACAATGAAGGGAGTGAGGAAGAATCTTCCTATCCGAGACGTAGTCCTCATCAACATCTTCTCCAGCATCATGGACATGACAATAAGCTTCTCCAGGTGAGATTCTGAGGCAACATTTTTTTTAATTTCCTAGAGATTGGTCATCAAAATGGAGAAGATGATGATTGATTTTAAACCCTAAAAAGTGTGGGCTCTCTCAGATTTTTTCAAAGACAATTTTTGTATGAATTCTAAATTTTACATCTAATTATTAGAAAGTATTAGAAAAATCTGAACTATCCTGGATATTCAGGATGTGTACAGTACACGAAAATTGAGTTCTGGATCCTCTAGAGTCTAGAGTCTAGATTAAAAATACGTATTTTATATGAGTCAGCATTTAATTTTCGAATCACATTTAAAAAAAAATCATTTTTCATAGAAAAGGAATGGATTTGTTTGGGTATCTGAAATTAAATAAATCAACAATTCATAGTGCATCTTATGTTATGGTTCCAGGGATCACAGTCCGTCCCCTATTCCCTTCCCATTCCCCTGTTTTCACGAAAATAGGGCAGTAAATTCTTTTAAATAAAATTAATGTAGGTTTTAACCAGGAAGATTAATTTTCTACCAAAAAAGACGAATTTTCGCCCAAACAGATGAATTTTTAACTAAAATTATGACTCTTAAAAAAATGAATTTTTAACAAAGTAGTGAAAATATTTTAATTTTTAATACAAAACAGTTGAATTCATTCAAAAAGACGAATTTTCAACAAAACATTTTTTTTACGAAAAAAATTTGTCAGTCAAGGAAAAAAATTGCAACTAAATTGTGGAATTTTCAAGCGAAAAAGACGATTTTTGTAATAAACAGTATATTAGTTGAATTTTCAACTAAAGAGATGAATTTTCAACTAAAATTATGAATCTTCAACAAAAAAATGAATTTTTAACAAGGTAGTTCAACTTTCAGTCAAGTAAAATTTTCAACCAGAAAAGAAGAATTTTCCAAAAAATGGCTAAACCCTCTACAGAAATTTTTGTACTAAAAGAGATGAATTTTTGAACCGAAAATGTGAATTTTCAACAAAATTTTTCGTTATTTTTCAACCAACTAGTTGAACATTTTACCAAAATAGTTGAATTTTTAACAGAATACATGAATTTGCAACTAAAATAGATGAATTCTCAACAAAAAATATAAATGTTGATATCTCAAACAAGTAGATTTCAACTTGAAATTAAAAAACAGTTGAATTGAACCAAAAAAGACGAATTTCCAACAAAATAGCTGAATCTTCAAAAAATTAAATTAGTTTTTAACAAAACAGTTGAATTCAACCAAAAAAGACGAATTTTCAACAAAATAGCTGAATCTTCAAAAAATTAAATTAGTTTTTTAACAAAATAGTTGCATTTTCAACCAAAAAAAAGAGATTATACAAAAGACTATACAAAATAGTTGAATTTTCAAACCGAAAATATGAATTTTCAACAAAAAAGTTACTTTTCAATCAAATGGTTGAACTTTCTACCAAAGAAGTTGAATTATTAACGAAATACATGAATTTTTAACCAAATAGTTAAATTTTCCACCAAAAAGGATGAATTCCCAACAAATAATGTAAAGGTTGGTATTTCAGCCAAAAAAGATTACGTTTCAATCAAAAAGTTTCATTTTTAATAAAAAGAAGCTAAAATTAATGCAAAAAAAAGGGATTTTCTATCCAAAAAGACGAATTTTTAACAAAATAGTTAAGTTTTTAACCAATAATTTTTTTTTCGTCAAGAAGAAAAAAATTTTTAGCCTAATTGTTGAGTTTTCAAGCCTTTTAACTTTGTTAAAAATTGATTTTTTTGTTTGAGAGTTCATCTCGTTGGTTCAAAGTTAAACTACTTCGTTAAAAACTATTTTTCTTTTGGTTAAAAATTTAACTTTTTAACTGAAAATGTAACTATTCCATATTTTGTTAAAAAATGAATTCTTTTATATTGAACATTTAAATACTTGTGTAAAAGTTGAGAAAATTGGTTAACAATTAATTTTTTTGCTTGAAAATTTATCTCTGTGATTGAAAATTTCCTTTTTTATTCAAAAGTTATATTTTTTAGTTGAAAATTTATCTTTTTTGGTAGAAAATTAATTTTCTTGGTTGAATATTCATTGTTTTGTTTGAGAATTCATTTTCGTGAGCTGAAAATTACTATATGGTTAAAAATTCTACTACTTTTTTGAAAATTTGATTATTTTGTTGAAAATTCAACTTTTTTGTTGGACCTTTTTTTGCCGAAAATTCATCAGTTCTGTTGAACATCCGTCCTTTTGTATTGAAAATTCATCTTTTATTGTAGAAAAGTAATTTTTTTATTTAAATAAATAAATTTTTCAATTTTCAATTTTGTTTGAAATTTTTGTTGAATCGTTTAAGGCATTTCAATAGCTTTTAATTTGAAATGTTTCAGGGAATTTTACAAGATTGTAAGGAATTTTTTATTAATTTCCTTAATTTGGAGGGATTTCAAAGCGTTTGAAATATTTTAGGCTAAAGAATTTTCTAGAATTTTGGAAGTTGTGGAACGAGTTTACAGGACCTATTAGGTTTTAAAATATTTCACGTTATTTCATCAGATTTCCGAAGATTTCAATGATTTTAAGGGATTTAAAAACTTTTAATGTATTTTAATACATTGTTTTTCTAGGATTTCAGGAAATATCATAATAGAATTTCACGGGATTTTATAATATTTCAGTGGATTTTAAAGATTTTATTCACGATAGTTGAGGTATTTTTTAGGTTTTCAATGATTTGAAATTAGTTTTTTTCTTTGGAATTATTTTGAATTTTTTTAATTCATTTGATTCTTCTAAATTTACTTAATTCAATGGATATTTTTGACTTTTCAAAAGTTTTTATTTAATTGATGCTGAGAATCAATTGATAAAATATTTAAAGGATCACAAATATTTTAAGGTATTTTTTTCAAATACCTTGGTATTCTTAAGAGCTTTAAAAAATGTAAAATGATTTCAAAAGATTTTAAGTAATTTTAAATATTTTAGGTTATTTAAAAAATTACAAAGAACTTTTAAATTTATTTCAGTAATTAAATGGAATTTTAAATATTTTAGGGTATTTTAAAAGATTGTCAGGCATTTTCAAGAGCTTTAAAAAGTTTTAAGGGATTTAAAATATTCTAGAAAAATTTAAATGATTCCCAGAAATTTTTTATTTATTTCAATAGTTTGATGGGATTCTAAAGACTTCGGAATATTTTATTTTAGTATTTTAAAGAGATTTGAGTATTTTAATGGATTTCAGAGAACTTATTTACAAGCAGTGAGGGATTTCGTAGGATTTCAAAGGTTTCAAGAGATTATCAAACATTTTTTGAAATTTATTGGGAATTTGCCCTGAATTATTGTTAATTTATCCTGAATTCTTCTAAATTCACTCAATTTTACTCAATTTTATGGATTTTTTTAAATGTTTTTGTTTAATTCATCTTGACGTCTTTTAAACTTACCTTCAATTCGTTGGCATTTAATCAAATTCTTTTGAATGCACTTTTAATTTTTCTAAACTCATTTCAAACTTCCTCAATTTCATCAATTTTTTTCATATTTTTGAATTGTTTTCAATTCACTTAATTGTGCTCCCTTAAATTCCTCTAAATTCGCTCAAATGTTATTGTATTCAATGGAATTTTTTTAGTTAAATTTTTTTTTTCCAATTCATTTGAATTCTTTTGAATTTACCTTGAATTGTTGTGTAGTCATTAATCACTTC
>CAKNYM010051845.1:39664-67851 GCA_932195095.1 Andricus curvator | reverse complement strand
AACTTCCTCAATTCCATCAATTTTTTCATGTTTTTGAATTGTTTTCATTTCACTTAATTGTGTTCCCCTAAATTCCTCTAAATTCGCTCAAATGTTATTGTATTCAATGGAATTTTTTTTAATTAACATTTTTTTCCAATTAATTTGAATTTAACTTGAATTGTTGTGTAGTCATTAATCACTGTTTTGGTTAGAAATTATTAGGTTTTCAAAGATTTGAAGGGATTTGAAGTTTTTTTTAAATTCACCCTGAATTCTTTTAAGTTCTTTGGAATTCTCTTGAATTTTTTTAATTTAATTGAATTCTTCTAAATTCACTCCATTCTATTTAATTCAATGGATTTCTTGATTTTTTAAAAGTTTTGATTTAATTGAACCAAAAGTCTTTTAACCTCACCTTCAATTCTTAGGCATTTCATCAAATTCTTTCGAATTCCCTTGAATTATTCTAAGCTTATTTCAAATTTACTGAATTCAATGAAGTTTTTTGATACTTTAAAATTGTTTCCAATTCATTTGAGTTCTTTGGAATTTAACTGAAATTGTTTTGAAGTCTTATGAATTTGTCCCGAATTTATTACCCTTCAAGTGCGAAAAAAGTACCCTATGATCGTGACTAAAAGTTTTGGTCCCTATATTTTATCCCATAGGGACTGTGAGGCCTGCAAGTACTTAAAACATGAGTTTTCCTTTTCCTATTTTGTCCCTTCTTTTTGTGAAATAATTCCCCTTTTTCCCTAAAATTGAACTGCTGAACGGCTGTGATCCCTGCTTATGTTATGGATCCCTTGTTCAGAAATAAATGATCTCGCAGTTTAATTCCTTAAAAGATAAATGAAATAACAGGATGAAAGCGACTTAGCATTGGATTTGTTTATGCAGGTCGTGACGAGTGCTAGCCCTTCTGCGGATTCATTGACGGACACGACCAACTCGAGCTTCGCCACTCCGCCCTTCAGCCTGTCGCCCGTAGGAGAATCTCAGGGGTTCTCGAGGTGGAGGTCGTCGGCCTCCTTCGAGGAACAAGGCATCGTCGAGCTGCCTTTGCCAGAAATCGTGCCCCTTGAGTTACCAGAACCCAGGGAACTGACAATTCAGAGACAGCCACCTCCTAGAAGCGATTTTGGATTTTCTTTGCGACGCGCAGTGATAGTGGAACGTGGTGCCAATGGTGTCACGCAAATGCGCTCGGTGATTTTCGCGGAGCCCGGTGCATTAGTGCAAAATATCAACGATACGGGTTTATTGCCCGGGGATCGCCTCATCGAGGTCAATGGGATCAACGTCGATGATAAGTCCCGAGAAGAGATCATCGATCTCATCAAGGGGTCTGGTGGCAGTGTCGCGGTCAAGGTATTGTGACCTTAATTCAATCTTAATTTTTTATTTTTGAAAAAATTCTTTTCAATAAGAAGAGATAATTTGGAGAGTGACAAAGTCTCTACAATCGCAGGTCAGGAGAATCCTGGCAATCAGGGTAAAGTCAGGAATTTTGAAGAAAAATTGCGAAAGTCAGGGAATTTCGATAAGAAGCACTTTAAGTAACTGTCAAGAATAATCAGGACAGTCACTTTTTTTCTCAAATCACTTTTTTTAGGATAAAGCCCACCGGTTAACCATTTTTGAATTCAGGTCTATATATTTTTTCTTTCCTATAGATTTTAGGGTATTTTTCAAAATTTCAAGGAATTGTTAAGGTCTTTGACAGGGTGTCTATGTCCATGGTGTCTACCCTACCTGGAAAACCTGGAATTGTCAGGGAATTTTTATATACCTGGAGAAACCTGGAAATGTCAGGGATTTTTTTTTAAAGTCAGGGAATTTTTTCGAGAGGATGCTTAATTTTTTTTTAATTGCAATATTAAATTGAATAACAATGATTCTTTATTTGTAAAAGTAGCTTTATATTACTGTATCGAATTATTTTATTGAAAAATCATTTTTTTTTTTGAAATCAATTTTTTAAACTGAAAATTTAACTATTCGGTTTTTGGTTGAAAATTGGTCGGTTTTAGTTGAAAATTCGTGCAGTTTGTTATAAATTCGTTTTTTTCTGGTTGAAATATCAACTACTACATTTTTCGTTCCGAATCCATCTTTTCTGAATGAAGATTTAATTACTTGGCTGAGAGTTACTCTTTTGTTAAAAATTAATTTTTTGCTGTTGAAGATTCATCATTTTAATTGAAAGTTCATCTCCTTGGTTGAAAAATGAGCTATTTTGTTAAAAATTCATTTTTTATTTGCCTGAAAATTAATTTTTTTACTGAAGATTGAACTATTTTTGTTGCAACTTTAACTATGTTGTTGAAAATATGTTTTTTTTCTGTTGAAAATTATTGTTTTTACTGAAAATGTAACTATTCAATATTTGGTTGAAAAATTATCTTTTTTAGTTGCAAATGTTGACTTTTTTGGTAGAAGTTAATCTTCTGGATTGAAAATTAATCTTTTTGTTTGAAATTTAATGATTCTAGTTAAAGACTCATCATTTTAGTTGAAAATGCATGTTTTTAGTTTCAAATTCAACTATTCCAGTTGAAAATTCATCACATTGTTTGAAAATGTTTTTTTTTTCTACCGTGAAATGCAGCTATTCCAATTGAAAATTATATCCTTTCAGTTGAAAATTCATCTCTTTGGTTAAACGTTAATTTTTAAATGAAAATTTAAATATTCAATTCTTGGTTGAAAATTTTTCTTTTCAATTGAAAATTCATGTATTTTATTGAAAATTCGTGTCCTTTAGTAAAAATTAATCTTCTTGGTTGAAAATTCATCCTTTTGGTCGAAAAATTAACTATTCGAGTTAAAGTATGATCATTTCAGTTGAAAATTCATGTATTTTTTTAAAAAGTCGTCTTTGTGGTAGAAAATTTATCTTCTTGGTTGAAAAATTAAGTATTCCAGCTAAATATTCATAATTTTAGTTGAAAATTCATGTTTTTGCTTGAAAATAAAACTGCTTGGTTGGAAGTTAAATTAAATTTGTTTTAAAAATAAATCTGTTTTTTTTCTGTTGGAAAATTAATTTGTTTGACTGAAAAAAAACATTATTTATAATAAACTCGCGAAATTGTATACATATCCCGAGTCGATTTTTTAAAAATATGTGAATGGCTCCATGCTATGAAAAAAAAAAGTTTTCAAAGCATTCCAAAGATTTGAAAGATTTAAGGGTATTTCTCAAAATTTCAAGGAATTTTCAAGAGTTTTAAAAAGTTTCGAGGGATTTTAAAAGATTTTAAAGGATTTAAAATATTTTAGGGCATTTCAAAAATTCCAATGAATTTTTAATTTTTTTTCAATAATTTTTAGGTTTCAAAGAATTTTTTAGCACTTCGGAAGATAAAGAACGAATTTGTATAGGACCAATGAGGTTTTAGGATATGTTAAAAGATTCCAAGGATTTCAATGATTTTAAGGGATTTTAAAAGCTCGCAGGGTATTTTAATAAATTTGAAATCATAAAAAATTTATTAAAATACCTTACAATAGTTTAATCGATTTCAACTAATTTTTATTATTAACTGAGGGATTACTTAGGATTTCAAACATTTTCAAATATTTCAAGGCATTACCAGAGATTTCGAAGAATTTTAATGATTTTATGATATTTAAAAATATTCCAGGGAATTTTCATTTGACCTTAATAATATGAAGGGATTTCAAAGAAGTTTAAAGATGTTGGGTATTTTTTTAAATTCCAAGTAATTTTTAAGGGCTTTAGAAAATTTGAAGTAATTTCTATGGATTTAAAGGATTTGAAATATTGTAGTGTTTCTTTTTAAGATTCCAGTGCATTTTCAAAATGTTTAAAAAATTCAAGGGATCGAGCCAGGGATGCCAAAAGATTTCAAATAATTTGACATATTTTAGGATATTTTAAAAGATTCCAAGGCATTTAAAAAATTGGTTAAATGGCAAGGGATTTGAAATATTTAAGGTTATTTTTTCAGAGCTATATAAAATTCCAAGGAATTCCAAAAGGTTTCCAAGGATACCAAAAGATTTCAAATGATTTGACATGTTTAAGGGTATTTTAAAATATTCCAAGGCATTTTCAAAAGATTTAAAAAAATTCCAAGGGATTTGTAATATTTTAAGGTATTTTTTAAGAGCTATACAAAATTCCAAGGGATTCCAAAAGATTTCCAAGAGTTTGAAAAATTTTTAGGGTATTTTTAAAAACTCCAAGGAATTTTCACGAGCCTTACAAAATTTCAAGGGATGCCAAAAGATTGCTAAGGATTTGAAATATCCTAAGGTATTTTAAATAAATTTCAATAATAATTTGAAGCGATTTCAAAGAATTTGAAATATTTTAGGCTATTTTAAAAGATTCCAAGGCATTTTCAAAAGCTTTAAAAAATTCAAGGGATGTCAGTAGATTTTAAATAATTTGATACATTTTAGGGCATTTAAAAATATTTCAAGGCATTTTCAAAAGATTTACAAAATTTCAAGGGATTCCAAAAGATTTCAACAATTTGAATTATATTTTAGTGTATTTTTAAAAATTTCCAAAGAATTTTCATCAGCTTTAAAAGATTTCAAGGGATGCTAAAAGATTTGATATATTTAAGGGTATTTTAAAAGAATCCAGGGCATATTATAAGACTTTCAAGGATTTCAAGGGATTTTAAAAGCTCTCAAGGTATTTTAATAAGTTTTCCAGGATTTCAGGAAATTTCATCAAAATTTCGTATAATTTTACGTAATTTTATAATATTTTGATAGATTTCAAAGAATTTATTCATAAGAAGTGAGAGATTTCGTAGGGGTTTTAAAAGATTTGAAAAGATTTTGAACCATTTTTGGCAATTTATTTGAAATAATTTGGAATTCATCTTAAATTCTTGTTAATTTATCCTGAATTCTTTTAAATTCTCTTCAGTCCTCTTGAATTTTTCCAACTTCACTCAAATCATTGGATTTTTTTTTATTTTTTGTTTAATTCATCTCGAATTGTTTTAAATCAAACGTGAATTTTTAGGCATTTCGTCAAATTCTTTTGAATTCCTTTGAATTTTTATAAACTTATTTCGAACTCACTGAATTCAATGAATTTTTGCACACTTTTGAATTGTTTTCAATAACCTTGATTTTTGATGAATTTCATCGAATTCTTCTCCTTTTCCTTAAATTCCTCCTAAATTCTCTCAAATTTAACTGAAATCAACTGATTTTTTTTTTTTTTTTTCCAATTCATTTGAATTCTTCTTAATTTAACTTGAATTGTTCCGAAGTCTTATAAATCGAATTCTTTTAAATTCAAAAGAATATTAGTCTGCCCATTAGTCACTTTTAGGGTTAAAAATTAGTCACTTTTGGTCTTCAATTATTAATCGTCAGGGAAAATAAAAAATTAGGCAGGGGAAAAATTAGGCCTGTAAGAGAAAAATTTAAAACAAGACCAAAATATAAAAAGAGAAAAGAACGAAGAAGAATTTGGAGGTTGCCTTCTTTTTCTTCCCTCTTTTTATACATACATCTTTTTCTTTAATTTGAATTGAGACATTTAAAAGCCTATTTATCAAATTGTGTTGTTGGATTCTTGTTTTTATTTTTAATTCCCAAGAATTTCGTAGGCAAGTATTTTTTTGTTTGTGTGGATCACACTATTAGAAAGCGTATAACGTTTGGCGAATTTTAGTGTCTGAGTCACGCGAGGCTCGGAGATTCCAGAGACTTAAAGTTGCATTTTATGATTTCATGACATCACTCATTAACTGTTCGCGTTTCAAGTCGCGCTATTTACTGCAACCCAGAGCACAGATTTATCTTCGCGTTTCGAGAGGGCCGTCATAGCTGAGGATCTTACAAATTAAGAATTGTGCACGGAAAGAAATAATCGTTTAAATTTTAAGTGACTATTCTATGACTCCTGAATAGAGAGAAAAATCTGATGAAATTTCCGCGAATATTAAATAGTAGAAGAAACGTCAATTAATTTCAAATAGTTAATAAATTATATTGTCTTATCAGATTTTATGTAATGGTAAACGACTTTTTATATGATTTGTCAAAAAGAATCTAGAAAAATGAGTAATCGAAAAATTAAGAATATGGGCTTATTAAATTCGGTCGACAGTCGCTGAAATGTTTAGATGCGCAGTGAACGTTTTCCGTAGCACCGCGCACGTTGTGCGTTTTGTTCGTTGTGC
Source organism: Andricus curvator (assembly GCA_932195095.1). Lineage (NCBI taxonomy): Eukaryota > Metazoa > Arthropoda > Insecta > Hymenoptera > Cynipidae > Andricus > Andricus curvator. The sequence goes on along the minus strand of CAKNYM010051845.1, from coordinate 61,684 downwards.
GTCTGTTGCCTTGTTTTCCTGGCGCTATTGCTTGTGATTTTACTTGGCTGAAGGGTATTTGCTAGGTCGGCAATTTTCTTTGATCGGGAAATGACAGGGGATCTATTTCCTAATCGAGATTATTTTTTAATTCTTAGTTTTAATAGAAAAATTTGTTTAATTACATTAAATTCATCCAATTAAAATTTTAGAGCTGAAGCTCTTCTAATTTTAAATATTGTTCAAATTTTAAAGACTAATTATTGTCGAATCGAGACAGACTTTGCAGTGCTTTTCGATACTTTCAAGTATCGAGCCCTTTTTGAAATAAGTAAAATTCAATTGTTTTACATATTTTAAATTATTGTTTTGGAAAAATTATTCCACATTTAAAACTGAGTAAAAAAAGTATGATAAAAGAATTTAAGAAATTGAAAACTGTGCGTTTTATGGAAGTTTTTGTATAGCAGAAAATCGTTTTTTGACATCAAGGTTATCAAAACATTTTTGCATTTAACTTTACTTTATTGTTTATTAATTTTGGATAGATAAATTTTGTCTGAAATGTTAAAATTTTTATCTACTTTTTAATTAGTGAAATAATACTTAATGCAAGTTAACAAACATAATTGTTTAAGCAAATTGTTATTGTCCACAGCTGTATTCTCCTATAGTAATGCCAGATAGTTATGGTTTTTTCTGAAATTTTCCCCTTTTTGTCAACTTTTAACTTAGTGAGGTAATCATTAATGCAATTTAACAAACATAATTTGTTAAACAATTTATTATTTTTTATAGCTATCTTCTCTTAGACAATTCCTAGAAAGTTGCAGTTTTTTCTGAAATTTTTAACTTGAATTTTGCTTTTAGTTATGAACCAGTAAGAAATAAACAATAGAGAGAATACTTTTCTTGACAAGAACCGAAATTTTAAGAATGGCAATGAAATTTAGAAACATGACCTTAAGAAAGGAAAATTGTGTAACAAAATTACACAGTAAGGCTTAAAACGAATTATGCTTTCACAAATCAGTTTAAGGTTATGTTTCAAAATTTCCTTTCAAAAAAATTATAATTTATTAAAAAAAAAATGTTTGTTAAATTGCACTAATTATGACCTTGACAAAAAGTGGAAAAGTTTAGAAGAAACTGCAACTTTCTAGCATTATTTAAAAAGAATGTTATTATAAATAATAATTAATTATGTAAATAATTATTTCTGTTAAATTGAATTGATGATTGCCTCGATCTAACTGAAAAGTTGAAAATAAGTTGAGAAAATCGGAAAAAACGCGGCTTTTTAACTATTCTAAGAGAAAATTGCTAAAAACAATAATAAATTGTTTAAACAATTTATGTAAACAGCTATCTATCAGTAGAAATTATTATTTTATGTATTAGAAATAATTTTTATTTAAAAACTACAACAAAATCATAATTAGCGTTAAAAACTCGCAAACCCCAATTTTTTAATGATGGGGGTTTTTTTGGGACTCTATAAAACAGACTTATGGGGGTGATATTTAAAAAAAAAATATTCATTTCTATTCTATGTCTAATTTTGAAGAGAAATGTTGAGTTTCAACTCGATTCACCTAATAGTGACGATTCTAAATAAATTGTACAAAAACGTCTGTTTTATGGGAAATACTTGCGGAACCTCTAAATATCATTTTTTACGCTTTTTTTTATTCCAACAAATTTGGGGGCGATATGCAGAAAAATTCGAATAAAAAAATTTGGACATTAAATTCTAAAAAGGGTACATTTGAAAACAGTTCAGTACTTTATTTATGAAAATCTTTTTTTTTCTAATTTTCTAATTCTTTTCTAAACTGTCAAATTAGTTGATCACTTATTACCGCAGTTTTGCATGGAAACTTTTGGCGGCAAATTAAAATTGCTTAATATTAATTTTATTTATTTCCTAATTAAAATGATGAAATAACAGGTTTTTTTTAAAAAAACACATAAATTATCAAAAAATCACTTGTAGTGAAATTTTTTATTTTCTTTGGAAATTTCACTTCCTGAAAATAGTTTAAAAATAATTTTTAATGAAGTATGTGTTTGTAAAAAAATGTTTTCCTATTATTTCATTATTTTGATTCAGAAAAAAGTTTAAAATAATACATAAATATACTTAAATAAAAATATTTCTGCTATTAAATAATCAAACAATATATTAATACAAGTTTTTCAAAATAATAAAACAATTTGAATTCTGAAATAATTTATTATGGAACTTAGAACGTGACAACAGATATAAATATTAAATATTTTTGTCATAACAAATTCATCCATCCTTACTGAGTCTGATTGTCTGTGTTGTGAAAAATCCATCTTGCCGAATCCACTTCCATAAGTTCATGGCCTGAAACAAGTTTAATTCTAAATTTCAAATATATAAAAATATTTTAAGGTCATTACTAAAAAGTTTTAAAAAGTCCCAGCAAAATGTTTTTTTAAGGGATTCAGTGATAATTTAACAAATATTTTTTCAGAGTAAATATAAATTGAAATTTTAATTGAAAATATTTATCTAAGGATATGCTTTATGAAATTCATATTAAGAGTGCTTCATAAAATTTAGGAAAATGGCCACATTGCATTGATAAATATATGAAAATTTCAAAAAAAATCTATAAGTGGCTTGAAAACTTAGTTCAATATGTAATTGTTTATTAGAATTATGTTTCTAGCGTTTTCTGGATTTTTTCTTTGGCTTTGAATAAAAATTGGAATTTATTTGTTCCTGAAAAGATTATTTACAATATTCTATTATACTGGGAGTTTTATTAAAATGTATAAGTTTTACACAAGTTACAATTTTACAAAAGAAATTGATAATAAACTTTTTTTATAATAATTCGCTAGCATATTTTTAATGAAACTCCCACAAACAGAATTGTAAAAACTCTTTTTAAGGACAAAATAAGTAGTGAATTCTGAAAATTGAATCAAAATTACAACTGATATCTGAAGCGAAAGACAAAACACGAAATTCCAAAAAATTCATTTCAAATTAACAGTTACATATTGAATTATTTAAAAAAAATTAGATTCTCTTTCAAATTTACTTATATTTAATAACGCGGCTATTTTCTTTAATTTCATAAATCATTTTTAAAATCCTTAAATACACAAGCATTACTGAATTTTCCGAAAGCCTCCACTGGCCCGCATGAACAAAAATCAAAATCCTAAAACACTTTCAAATTGGCTAATATTGTACTGAAAAACCCACTTAATTTTGAATCTTCCTGATTTTATTACTCAGGAAATTTTCAAGAGAGGTTAAAACATAATATAATTTCGAACAATGAAAATAAATACATTTTTTGCATGTTCGGCATTTAAAAGATATTTCCTCGATTTAAAAAAAGTGTTCAGCGTAATTTTAGTTATCTCAAGCTCAAAAATAAACATTGTTAGAAATTATTGATAAAATTCAGCAACATATTCTTATACGTAATCGAAACTAATTTTGGAATAGAGCTAATGGCGAACTTTAGAAAAAAATTTCAGGTTCAAATTGTTTATTTGAAGGTAGTTATTCAGTGTTCTATGATTTTGCTTTCTCTTTAGGCAAAAAAGTTGCAATTTTTATTCAATCCAAATGCTGTAAGGCTCATTGGTACATTTTAATTTTTTTTAATTATTTAGGAATTATACAATTGTTATCTTTATAAATAATATTTTACTTAAATACAACTTTTTAATCAAAACATACCAAAGAGAATCTTAGAGAGTCTTTCAAGGTATAAAATGTTCCCTACAATATTAGGATTAAATCAGAAATGCAACTTCTACTTAAAGAGGAAGCAAAATGATAAAAATGTAAGTAACTATTGTGAGAGAACCTTCAGTTCTCTTCTCAAATTAAATACAATTAACAACGGGAATATTTCTCCTGATTTTATGAATCATTTTTAATAATGCTAATTTTTTAACTCAAGCAAATCTGTAGTTTTTTCAGAGTGATATTCTGGAATCAAGAAGTAATTAATTTTGTATAATAGTACTTAGCAATGTGTTATAAATTATTTTTAAAAAACAAATTTAGGTTTTTAAATTTTTAAAGAATTTACCGATTTACTGCTATGGAACCAGGTTGGAGGTTAACGAAGTTGAGTTCTGAATTTTGGGATCTTCGGAGTCGACTTTAAAAAAATGTATTTTCCAGTCTTGCAGTTTTCTCTGCTAGTTTCTTATCGTCTTTTCAACAAGAATATTCTGATTCATCTAGGAGACGTGTATCTAAAAAAATGTTAAATATTGCAAAATATTTCAAGTTATATTAAATGTAATTTGGATAAACATCGATAACCGACCAAATTATAAATTATACCAGAAATAGAATTGTATAATACGTACCTATTTTCAATAGACCAGAGCTTTATAGCGTGAATAGCAGCATTATTACCAGTATCGAACAAACGTAACTTGACAAAAAAACGCTTTCTGGATGAACGAAATATACATTCTTTCGGAGAGGCACTGTTTATAAAATACTTAAAAAACGTTTGACTTATAGGTTAACGTAAACAACATCGTCGCTGTGAAAAATAAATTCAAATAGAGTGCAGTTCCACCGAGCGAGCTTAGGCGGTGCGGCGTCGCGTCGCTTATACGTGAGTGGCGTGGCCTATCCAGCGGCTTGGAGTTGGAGGGGATACAGAGATTGAAAAAAGACCGCCGATGCTACCTCGCTCACTCATATGTATCCCCTCCACCTCCAAGCCGCTGGATAGGCCACGCCACTCACGTATAAGCGACGCCATGCCGCCTAAGCTCGCTTGGTGGAACTGAACTCATAGAGGGAACAAAACTACGATGATCGTTGAGCAACTATATGAAAATTGAATACAGTTCCTCAATTTATTATGACAGTTTCGCATGCTCATGATTAAAAGATGATGATAAAAAAATGTTGTTACTTATTTGAAAAAAAACTTTCTTAAAGTAATTACATTTAGTTTCTAGTTCTTTTAATTCTAGAAGAAAAAAAAATATTTGGAAGCTTCGAAAACCGGAAAAATTCAAAATATTTTCAGTGTGCTCTGAAGAACCTAGAAAAGGCAGGATTTGAGCAATGTTGGGTATTTGTCCACCATCATTTATTATTCTATACGAAGTTGCTTTACAATTTTAATTGAAAAAGTTGGTATCACTTGAAGTAATTAATTTATGAGACCAAATTAGAGAATTCTGATATCAGGATTCTGAATCAATCTTGATATGTCCATGAGAATCGGGCTATAAACTAGAAGTCATCGACTTCCTTTTTCGATAAGGCATTGACTTATCGTGTCCTTGTTGTACCTACAGTCTACACTCGTATTAGCGACGGTTCGCTCCATGCAATTTGCTTTATCTCGTCTGTTATTACCGCTGACTGATTCATTATGCAACCTTTATTACTGACAGGGTGCATTCCTCAATAATAAATACCTGCGTTCGATCAAGTTAGAAATAAAATAAATAATTAACCGTTGGGTTACAGTTGCATTAGTGCAATACAAATTTATTTCAGTTGAAAAATCCATTTGATTAAGGGTTCATTCTACTATCTCACTTTTGAAAAATCGATTTTTTTTGCATTTTTCGACAGGCTATATATTCAGAAATATCATATCAAAATTTCACACAGAAATGCGGAGTCTTTCTATACTTTTAAGAACTTGGAGAAATGTCGCGTAGAGAGCTGAGCGCTTGAGTAGAGCATCCGAACGCGGCTGCTTATGTTTTTGCGGTGGCAATTGTTTTCGATGCATATCCGGAATTATTGCTGTTTATTTTTAAATGTGTATATGTGTGAAGAAAATATTGCACTTCTAAGAATTTACACTGCTATCAGTGTAGGACAGCTGAAACAGATGCAATTTAGAAATTTTTATGTTCCGAAAACTTTAAACGCGTTTTTCTCAAAACAACGTTTTTGCGCTTTGTGCGCACGATTTCTCAAAAAGTTTTAAACGATTACTTTAAAATTTTCTGCGTTTATTAAATATCTACAAAGTGACGAAGCGGTCTTTCAAAATTTTAATTTTATCATAGTGAAATTAACAAAAAAGAGCAAAAAACACGATTTTTGGAAATTTTCTGTTTAAACTGCCGCTATTTTGTTATTTTGCAAAATAAAAAAAATCATCTTCGTCACTTCAGAGCTATGGTCATACTAATAAAGAAAATTTCTGATTTATTTGTGTCAGATGATGCTGACTGGAGATATCGTGCGCGCAGCGGGCATGCCTTTTTTCAGACACTTTGTTTATTGTTAAATAATACCTAAACTAAATAATAATTTCATGTTAAAAAAATTGTTTTTTTAAACTTTGAGACAGCATAAATAAACGCTGAAAATTCTATTGAATTATATAAAGTAGTTGTTGAGAAAAAAATTCTTGAAAATCATCTTTTTTGTTTTTGCCGAGATAGTAGAATGACAGGGTGGCCACTGACTCGGAAACCCGGAAATTAGCCTGGAATTTTGGGCAGCGGGAAATAGCCGAGATTTTTTTGGAAGACCGGAAATTTTTCAGATTTTTTTTTACTTTTTTTTTTTACTGTTTTGTTTGAACATTCCTCTTTTTGGATAGAAAATTGCTTCTTTTATATTGAAAATTCATCTCTTGGTAGAAAAGTCTTTTTTGGTTGAAAGCTCGGTTGACTTATGTGTTGCAAATTGAAACTATTTTTTTTAAATCCTCTTTTTTGGTCGAAAATTTACCTGTTTATTTAACATTCGTCCTTTTGGATTGGAAATTCATCTATTGCTAGAAAAGTCCTGTTTTTTGGTTGAAAATTAAACTATTTTCTTGAAAAGTCAAGTTGCTTCTTTAAGATTGAAAATTCATCTCTTGGTAGAAAAGTCGTCTTTTTTGGTTGAAAGTGAATTCTTTTTCATTGAAAAGTCTACTATTATAGATTAGGTGCAGAATTAATCTCTTTTGGTTAAATATTATACTATTTGGTTAGAAATTTAATTATTTTGGTGAAAACTCCACTATTTCAATAAAAGGTAATCTTTTTTGGTCGAAAATTCAACTATTTTCATTTGAAAAGTCTACGGTTATATTCTTGGTTCAGAATTAATCTATTTTGGTTAAAAACTCTACTATTTAGTTGAAAATTGAAACTATTTTCTTAAAAAATCCTCTTTTTGGTCGAAAATTCGACAGTTGAAAATTTAATTATTTTGTTGAAAATTCAACAATTTTCTTAAAAGGGCATCTTTTTTGATTGAAAGTTAATTCTTTTTTTTTAATCTACCCTTATATTTTTGTTCCAGAATTCATCTGTTTTGATTAAAAATTCTATTATTTGGTTGAAAAGTCATCTTTTAAGGTCGACAATTCAACTGTTTTGTTTAACATTCGTCTTTTCATATAGAAAATCTTTCCTTTTGGTAAAAATTCATCATTTAGGATTTGAAGTTTATTATTTTTAATTGAAAAGTCTACTATTATATTTTTGGTCCAGAATTCATCTCTTTTGGTTAAAAATTTAATTATTGTGTTGAAAATTCATCTTTTTGGGTTTAATAGTCAAATGGTTTCTACAAATACGCCTTTTTAGCTAGAACACTAAACTCTTTTGTCGAAAACTTCACGATTTTGTTGAAAATGCACTGATAGAAATGGTGACGTTGATTTAACCATTCGATCGCAGGCTAAAAAATTACGAGTATATTTATAATATAATACGTGTAATTCAATCACAAAGAGTATGAAATGCACTTACTGAAATATGGCAAATACAACTTATTTATATTTGTGGTACAAAGCCTTAATACATGTGTTGCTATTATGTGAAATGTGTAATTCTATAAACATTTACCTGAGCGAACTATTTTGAAAATGTTGTCGTTTAGCAATACCCTTTGAATGACTGATTTACCCGACTCGATTTGTTTTGTTTACAACGGGCGCATCTCAATCGCGCCTGCGCGTCTGCCTTCATAAGCAACAAGAATCGGATGACCAAAACAGACATCCTGTATGGCTGTATCTATACCAGCAATAAAATAGGGTTCATCTAATCATAAATATTGTTGTACCGCTTATTTATTTCTATCAGTGTGCAATATTTTTCGACCTCAAAACTTAGGAATATGGTACCTACATTAATGTTATTTGAAGTAATGTATGCCCCTACTACTCCCCTTCTTTCTTGAAAAAACCCCTTATTTTCCCCGTTTTCAGAGCATTTTGGGCTGTGAAGTTTGAAATCACTTTTACAATATTTGACGTTATATACATATCTTACCTTGGATTTCTGAAATAAATATTTAATTAATTTCCGAATTTATATAATAAATCAATTAGTATTGAATAATTATTAATATAAATGCTTAAAAGTCAACCGGGGAAAATGTAAGTTTTGACCTGAAAATACCCTGATTTTTTTTTTAAGTTTTAGTGACCACCCTGACGTACTTATTCAACGAGTACTTCTCTTTCTATTTCATATTTCCCTCTCTGAAATGTGGATTATTTCGTCATGAGTTGACGAATTCTGGGTTATAATGTGATATGGTTTGATATATTTAGACCCGTTATATTTAGACTGGAATTGATCTCTAATACTCCCTCACTGCTTACACAGCTTACGTATGTTTGAACACATAAACACATGTCAGTGGTTGGGGAATAAGTGACCTATCTCAATCATATTCAGATATAGTCTTCTTTCAAAGATCTTCGATTCATGGTGAGGTACTTATTTGGCTTTATTTTTCGAACGTGCTATATATGAGTATTCGGTAGCTTACTTTTTTTGAGTAGCTAAGATGATAATTCATAAAAACTTAATTTAAAAAGAAATAAGCATTAGTTAAAGTAAATAAAAAATATACAATATATTTCGGCAAGTGAACAATATTGTCAACCAAAAAGATGAATTTTCAACAGAAGAGTTGAATGTCTAACCGAGAAAGCTTTTTAGTCACATTTTTTAACCAAAGAGTTGTATTTTTAACCAAAAATATGAAATTTTTCTACCAGAAGAAATGCGAGAAAAAATGAATTTTCAAACAAAAATTAACACTTTTGAACAAAAGAGTTGAATTTCAAGCCAAAAGGATGAATTTTCAACAAAAAAGTTACTTTTCAACCAAATACTTGGACTTTCTACAGAAAGAGTTAATTTTTAACAAAATACATGAATTTTCAACCAAATGGTTGAATATTTATATCTAAAATATTCATTTTCAACCAGATGGTAGAATTTTCTACCATTTTCAAACAAAAAAGACGAATTTTCAACAAAAGAGTTATATTTCTAACAAAAAAGTTAATTTTTAACCAAATAGTTGAATTTTCAACCAAAATATTTAAATTTTCTAGCAAAAAAAAACGAATTTGAAACAAAATAGTTCAATTTTCAACCAGAGGTGAATTTTAAACTAAAAATTATGAATCTTTAAAGAATTGAATTTTTAACAAAACAGTTCAACTTTTAACCACGTAGTGAAATGTTCAATCAGAAAAGACGAATTTTCAAAAAAATAGCTGAACAAAAAAAGAGTTTAATTTTCAAACCGAAAATATGAATTTTCAAACAAAATTTTCCTTATTTTTTAATCAACTAGTTGAAATTTCTACCAAAATAGTTGATTTTTTAACAAAATACATGATTTTTCAACCAAAATAGATGAATTCTCAACGACAAATATGGTGATTGATATTATTTCAATAAAAAGAAATTTTAATTTGAAATCAAACACAGTTGAATTCAACCAAAAAAGAGATTTTTTACCAAAAGAGGTAAATTTTGTAACTAAAAAGCCGAATTTCAAACCGAAAAGATGAATTTTCAACAGAAAAGTTGAATTTCCAACCAAGAAAGATTTTTCAGTCCCATTTTTCAAACAGGAAAGAAAACTTTTTAACAAAAGAGTTGAATTTTCAAGCCAAAATATTTGAATGTTTACCCCCCCCCCCCCCCAAACGAATTTGCAAAAAAATAGGTGAACTCTACATAATTTTTTTTACCAAAAGAGATGAATTTTCAAACCGAAAATATGAATTTTTAACCAAAATTTTCGTTAGTTTTCAACCAACTAATTGAACTTTCTAACAAAATAGTTGAATTTTTAACACAATACATGAATTTTCAATCAAAATAGATAAATTCTCAACGAAGATTATAATAGTTGATATTATTTCAAGCAAAAAAGATTTTAATTTGAAATCAATCACAGTGGAATTAAACCGAAAAATACGAATTTTCAACAAATTAGCTGAATTCTCTACAAAGAGATTAATTTTCTACCCATAAATCTCTCTTAATAGGAGATGTACAAAAAGAACAAAAAGTATCTTCAAAGTATCTAAAATTAAAGTTCCAAGTTACTAAAAAAATCGTAACTAAGTTAAGTTACAAGTTACTTTTTTAAATACTAACGAAGTTACGCTAAAAGTTACAAATAACGTAACCCAACTATGATCTCTATTCAATTACTTATTTTATTTTGTAGTTTTCTCTCCCCTATTTAGTGTTTATTTTTCAGTTTCATTTTCTTTATCACGGCTATTGTTCTTTGTTTAGTTATAAAGCCTGGATGTATTTCAAAAGTGCGAAAGCATAAATATCATTAAAATGTATCTAAGACTTGTCGCGAATTGCGAAAGTTTTATCTCGTCGCGTCTGCTAGGAAATGTACTGGTGAAAGGCACTTGGAATCCGTCGAGGTCTTGGGGAGGTCGATACGAGGAGGAGACCACAAGGAATAGGTCGAAAGTTATTTCATAGACCTTTAATTTCAAGGAGCCAGGATCATTATTCATTTGTTTTACTCTCTACTTATAGCTCAAACCGGCACGTAGCTCATAGGCCATTTCTAGTGAATTTCGAGGTGTATCTTTCAATTTCATTCCTGTTTTAAAAACAAATTTTAAAAAAATCAGATAACAATTTTTCATTTATAGGTCTTTCTCTCTAAAAAAAGGTCACTTTCGTTTCCTAGAGATATACGTTTTTGAAAACACATTCATTAAGGGTGTTCAAAAAAAGGAGAAGTCCGAATGTCTATTTGCATTTTCGATTTTTTGTTTCTTTTGGATTAAAAATGAACCAGCTTGACGGAGAAATAATAACTGAAGCTGTCTTTCAAAAAGGGGCCTGAGTAGTGTTTTGGTGAAAGTTAAGCTAAGTACATAAAAAAGGCCTATTTCTTGTCAGAACACCCTTCAATTTCGATAGTCGTCTCTCGGAAAAAGGTTAAAAAGTTTCATAATATTCTGATTTTTCTATAATAGTTTTTAAATCACGAGTCTCAAGTAAAAAGAGATAGACAGACATTATTTAGTAATAAAGACTACTGGAAAAAAACTGGACAATGACTTTGCATTTTTTCATTGATTAAAACGGCCACTCTGTGAAATTCAACTGAAATCAAGCGAATCTCGTGAAGAATTTATACCGATATATGAAAATGAAATGTCGATTTTCGTACTTAGAATTAATTTGCATCTTCATAGTTGACATTATCTTCTCTTCACTATCTCCATATCAAATAATATTTCTCTCGCTTTATTAATGGTAGGCGGACAGCTCTCACAAGTTTTTTCTTTAGATCCATAAATCGGCTAGGAAATAATTTCCATCCCATGAAAAGTGTCGTAGAAACAAAATTACGAGCTGCAGATTTTAGTATTCTACGTTACTAAATTGCTTGATATCCTCTTCAGCTGGTTTGTAGGTTGTACGTGGAAATTAAAATGATAAAATATTAAAGTTGCTACTTTAAAGAGAGGTTCATTGGTATTCAAAGATACTTTTGCAGGAAAGTACTTTACTGGCGCCAGTAATGTAGTCTGGTGCAAAGCTGCACATTGTGGAAGCAATGTGACAAGACTGAATAGAAAGCTACGAGGCTGTAGCATCGGTATTAGTGCGTTCCGCAAATTGGCTTCCTGCTAATGCTGAGTTGGCTCCTAGCCAGGTAGTCTAATAAAGTCCCACCTTCGCTTGAAACACCGCTGAGGGGTAGTTTTCTCTTTGTCCCCCTATCACACGATAATACTGGAATAATAGAGGAGTAAATTCTTTTAAATAAAATTAATGTAGCTCCTAAACTCTAAAGTTAGATAGAAATGCTAGTTATGCTGATCGAACATAATGAAAATTTGATATTCCAATTCAAACTAAAGAATTTCTATTCAATCGCCACTACTTCTCGTGCAAACAAAATTTTATAAGATGGCAAACTGATGTATGCTAATAAAGTGGTCAAACTGGATGGTATAGAGTATAGAGAAAAGTCAAGAGACAAAAGTACGTGTTTGCAAAGTGACCGTAATTCTGTATTGTTTTTCAATTCAAAGAATCGTTGAGCACCTCGTTACACATGAGCAGTATACGCCTCTTAACAATCTGTGAAATTAGTTTTAGAAACACGGGAAAAATTTAAGTTGGAACAGACTTGCAGTTAACTGTAGTTATCTTGGTATAATAGAGCCAGTCGTATAAAAAAGAGACGTAAAAAAGCCAACGTAGCGATTTAGAGTCCACTACCTAATGAGACTAACCTGTTATTTATTATTATGATCTTCACCAGGGAAGCATTACTGCAAGAATTTATGAAGAATTTAAAGGCGGGGCACGTTTAAACCACAGTGGATAGTACATATAGTCGTTTACATTTCTATATCTTTTTCATGGGGTCAGGACAGAAGGAAAATATTGTTGCTACTGTAGTTTTTTATCTTAACACTTCTTTCCAAACGCTCAAATCGTTGAATTTAGAATTTTAATATGTCTTACAAAATATGGATTAAAAAGTTGTTTTAAACTTTTTGGGTACCATAGAATTTTTAAAATAGTTTTTATGATATAATAGTGCTTTTATTTTATACAAATACATAACAGTATACAAACAAACAAAAACCCAAAATAAACTAAAAACTAACAAACTTTAAATATGCTAATATAATTATGAATAAATCTGAAAATATATTTCCAATAAGTCTCTAAGTAATGCTCGCCATAATTAATCTATTGGACCCTAAAGCCCATACCGTCTGCAGCCGGATTTTTATCAGAAGCGCTCACGATTTGCTTGGGCATTTCACCAAGTGAGAGGAAAACTGCAGAAAACCTTCTCGAGCGCAGGTTTGTTTTGTCATTATGGTTCCCAGACTTGCTTCTTTTTGCCATCGTAGAGACGCAGTGAGCCGTCCTCTCCGAGGAACAGAAAACCTGGTGTTCTGCCTTCTGTTCTTGAGGCCCAGACCGGCTTGTATTTGGAGTTGTATGCGACGAGATTTCCATCGGTTTGAAGTATAAGTTGAGCTGCTCTTTGATTATTGGCCCAGACTTGATTTCCGTTCTTCGTCAGGATGAGATCGCGATCAGTTAGAAGGAGCTTGTAATCACCAGCTTGAAGGTAGCTTCCTTTTTGTAAAGCCTCATTAGGTCTTATTCTATTGGTACCGCAAATGGCATTTGCCTCCTCAATGTTTGGGAGTTGGCCCAGGATTTTGCTGCTGACCGCGATGGGATCTTCCAGCCCAGTACCTTTTAGGCACTGGTAGGTTTCCCGGTCGGGTATCAATCGTCTCTTCCCGTCCGCTCCGACAAGCCAGACAGTGTTTTGGAGGGAATCGTCATGGTCCAATTTGATCATTTTTCCATGATATTCTTCTGGTTTGAGTTCTGCGGGCGAGACTTCATTGTTTTCCATGTTGGAGAGAGTGAAGTGACCATCGCCTTCTAGGCAAAGCGAGATTGTACTTGAATCTTTGATTTTAGTGTCCCAAACAATTTCGTTTCCATTGTAGAGGATAAGGCGCGCACCACCGTTGGACTTAAATTGTTTCTGGATCTTAACATTTTCATCAGGCAAAATAGGCTTATGGTTCAATTCAAGACCAATAGGTGAAGTGTTCAAATCGAAAGAAAGAGGTGTAGCACTCAAACCAAGAGCAGTAAACGAGAAAGTTGCGAAGAGAACAGCGATCCTGCTTAGATGAATTTCCATATTGATCCTCGTAGATTTGGTGGATGTGGACTGTGAGTGGAACACTTTCAATGCCGGTTTTTTTTAACGTTTTCAAATCAGTATCCTCAGGTTGACATATCCTGTTTTGACAGAGAAACGTAGTAAGATTAATAAGCTTTTTCAGTCTTGAATTTGGAAGGTATGTTAAACTATCCACATCGTCGAATCGATTTATGATCTTTATCATAATTTGGGTTTCATTTAGGGCTGATTTAATGCTCTATAGCCTATGGCCAATGTTTAAGGGTCCAATTAAAAAAAGGGGTTACGCTTACCTAACCTTAAGTTGACATGTAAAAACCAGATAAGTATTGTGTTTATCAAATTTCTTTTCACATAATAATTAGGGGCTCATTCAAGGGGAGCGGTAGCGATTGTACGAACATAAATTCTACTTTTGAAAACCTGACAATCATATTTATGTAACAAATTCGACATATTAAATTTGACTCTATACCATTTGATTTTAGACGCAATAAAACTCGACATACAATAATGCAAAACAGTTGAAAAAGCATTTTTCTTCAATTGTCCATCATTTGGTCATTATCTAATGTTATGACACGCACCTTTGTGATTTCGTAATTTTCTTCTGATAGCACTCTCGTTTTTTTTTGCTTTTTTTCTAGACGTTATGAGTTCTTTAATCAATCATAACAATAGAATAATTTATTTAAATAATTGTGCAATTATTGAAATAATGCGCGTTTGTTCAAGTATATAGTTTACCCAAAAAAACGAGGAGAAAAATTTCATCTCACACAATTTTGGACAGATTTGAATATTTCAAAATACTCATTTATTTTCTCAGAACATTCATAAATGTTTAAAAAATGTAATTGTTTAAACAACTTTATTTTGTTTAAATTTGTTATTTTTGCCATTTTTCGAAAGATTGAAATATTTGTACGTGCTACTTTGTTTCTTTTTCTCCATTTTTCCACAGATTGAATTGGTATGAGTTATTTATTTGTTTTGCATAAAATCAGTAAAATAAAATAAATTTTTTGAACAATTTTAATGTGTTTAAATATTTAAGATTATTAGAAAACAAAGTAGTACCTAAAAACAGTTAAATTGAACCAAAAAAGATACATTTTCAACAAAATAGTTGTATCCTCAACCAAAACAGATTAATTTTCAACCAAACAGTTGTATTTCTAACCAAAAAGGATCAATTTTCAACTATAACGTCTAGAAAATACGTTTTCTTCTATTTTGTTTTGAAAAAAAATTATATTTAGAGGTGACGCAAGCCCCATTAAGTTTAACACGTATTTCCCATAAGAAAAAAGGCGTTTTTGTAAATTTTATTCAGAATCGTCAATATTAGCCGAATCGAGTTGAAACTCAACATTTTTCTTCACAATTACCCATAGAATGTGAATAAAATATTACTTTTTAAATATCACCTCCATAAGTCTCTTTTATAGGGTACCAAAAAAAGCCTATAATTGAAAAAATGTATTTTGCGAGTTTTTGACGCTAATTATGATTTTTTGTGTGGTTTTTTATGCAAATTTTTTCAAATACATAAAATACTTTTTTATACTGATAATTAGATATTTATATAAATTGTTTTGATCAATTTTCTCCTAGAATAGAGTTAGAAAGTCGCGCTTTTTTCAAAAATGTTCCACTATTTGTACAATTTTCAATTAGAGTGATGTAGTACTTAATTATTTTAACAAAAATAATTGTTTAAACAATTTATTATTTTTAATAATATTCTCTTAGAATAATGCTAGAAAATTTCATTTTTTTCAAAAATTTTCCACTTTTTGTCCAATTTTCAATTAGAGTAAGATAAATAATTAATTAAAGTCAACAAAATTATTTTTTAAACAATTTATTATTATTCCCAATAATATTCAATTTGAATAATGCCAGAAAATTGCGGTTTTTTCTGAAATTTTCATCTATTTGTCTACTTTTCACTTGAAGTGAGTTAATAATTAATTCAATTTAGCAAAAATAATTACTTAAACAAATTATTATTGTTTATAACTGTCTTCTTCTTT
This sequence comes from Andricus curvator, assembly GCA_932195095.1. NCBI lineage: Eukaryota > Metazoa > Arthropoda > Insecta > Hymenoptera > Cynipidae > Andricus > Andricus curvator. Next base: position 45,676 of record CAKNYM010051845.1, on the reverse strand, counting down.
ATTAATGCTAGATAGTTGCGACTTCTTTTGAAATTTTTATCTTTTTACCCACTTTGTACTTAGTAAAGTAATAAATAATGCAAGTTAACAAACATAGTTGTTTAAACAATTCATTATTGTTTATAACTATTTTCTCTTAGATAAGTGCTAAAAATTTGTGGTTTTTTCTGAACTCTTAAACTTTTTGTCCACTTTTCATTTATTGAGGTAATATTTAATACACGTTAATAAACATGCTTATTTAAGCAATTGATAATTGTTTATGACTATCTTCTCTTGGATAGGTGCTAGAAAGTTGCGGTTCTTTCTGAAATGTTAAACTTTGCTTTGCCTTTTTAGTTATGAACAAATAATAAATAAACATTAGAGAGAATCATATCTTAAACAGTCTCGTTCTTTTTTGTGAATATAATTTTATGAAATGAAACAGATGTTTGTGAAATTGCAATTTGACTTTAATTCCCTTCTTACTAGAGACGAAAGTCAGAAACAGTATTTACTACAAGTGGTAACAGAGTACCGGAAGCAATAAACTTCTTGTTGTAATTCAAAACAAAACTTTTACAAGTCATTTAAAGACCTAGTCCTCCGGCATGCTTCTAATTATTCCATTATTTGTTTTTGTCTCTTGTATAAAATAGATTTTTTGTTTAAATTAATATTTTTAAAACATTCGCGAGAAAAGAAAAAATAATTCACTTTAAGAAGAATACAATAATATTTAAAAAATGATTCTTGTTGAGGTTCACTTATTGTTTGTTCATAACTAAAATTTGAAAGCAAAACTAAAGATTTTAGAAAAAAGCCAACTTTCTAGCATTACTCTATGAGAAGATAGTTATAAACAATAATAAAATGCTTAAATAAGCATGTGTTGTTAACTTGCATTAATTATTACCTCACTAAGCGAAAAGTGGACAAAAAGTTTAAGAGTTCAGAAAAAACCGCAACATTTTAGCACTTATCTAAGAGAAGATAGTTATAAACAATAATAAATTGTTTAAACTACTATGTTTGTTAACTTGCATTATTTATTACTTTACTAAGTAAAAAGTGGGTAAAAAGTACAAAGTTTCAGAAGAAACCTCAACTATCTACCATTATTAAAGAAAAAGATAGTTATAGACAATGATAAATTGTTTAAATAATTATTTTTGCTAAATTAAATTCACTATAATAACTCACTCAAAGTGAAGAGTAGACAAATGCTTGAAAATTTCAGAAAAAAAACCGCAACTATCTGGCATTATTCAAATTAAATTTCACTTGGGGTGATCGCTAGAGAGATTGATCAGCAACCTGGGTCGGAGCAGTGTTGCGAAACGAATGCATTATTTAAATGAATAACACGCGAATTCTAGATCAATCTAAAAATCTACACCCCGCTCCCCACATTACTCCCTTTCTCATCGAGTGAGTCACGCCTACCCCGAAAGAGTAATGGCTTAATGGTATAATAATAAAAATATTATTAACAATAATAATAAATTTTTTAAGCAATTAATTTTGTTAACTTTAATCAATTGCTTACCTCACTCTAATTGAAAATTAGACAAAAAGTGGAAAATTTGTGAAGAAACTGCAATTTTCTAGCATTATTCTAAGAGAATATTATTAGCAATAATAATAAATTGTTTAAACAATTATGTATGTTAACATAATTTTGAAAAAACCGCGACTTTTTATATCAATTCTAAGAAAAAATGTAATGTATTAGAAACAATTTGTATTTGAAAAGCCACAAAAAAATTAAATTAGCACCAAATACTCGCAAAACCCATTTTTTCACTTGTGGGGATTTTTTGAGACCCTATAAAATAGACTTATGGGGGTGATATTTAAAAAGCAATATTTTATTCATATTCCATGGCTGGTTGTGAAGAGAAATGTTGAGTTTCAATTCGATTCACCTAATATTGACGATTCTGAATAAAATTGAAAAAAACGGTCTTTTTTCTTATGTGAAATACGTGGTAAACTTCATGGGGATTGCGCCACCTCTTAATATATATTAAAAAAAAAAAATGTATTTATTTTTTTGTGGATCCGAGCAAATTTCCGGGTGATATGCATGGTAATGCGAAGAAAAAAATCTGGACCACCCTATTGCACATTCAGTTTCTCTTTTTTACGTGTTTTGCCGATGCCCCTCGATTATTTTAAGCAAAAAAGAAAAAAATCATACTACGCGTTTTTGAGAAAAATAGAGTTTTAAAAATCAAAAGCAGTTGAATTTAATCAAAAAGACGGATATTAAACAAAAGAGTGTAATTTGCAAATAAATAGATGAATTTTCAACTAAGATAATGAATTTTCAACAAAAAAATATAATTGCAACAAACGAGTTCAAATTTCAACCAAGATCTTGAATTTTCAATAAAAAATTCAAATTTTTAACTAGGAAGGTTAATTTTCTACCAAAAGAATGAATTTTCAACAAAATACATGACGTTTCAGTCAAATAGTTAAATTTTAAATTAAAAATGATCAATTTTCACACAAATATTTAATGCTTAATCAACAAAGAATAATTTGCAACCAAACAGTTGCATTTTTAATAAAAAAAGGAGAAATTTGTACCAGAGGAGATACATTTTGGAACCAAAGAAACGAATTTTCAGCAAAAGAGTTTAATTTTCAACTAAAAAAAGGTTTTTAGTCAAAGAGAAAAAAATGTTAACCAAATGGTTGAATTTTCTAGCCAAAAAGGCGAATTCTCTGCAAAACAGTTATATGTTCAATCCGTAAATATGAATTTTCAAGAAAAAAGTTAATTTTCAAATAAATATTTGAATTTTCTACCGTAACAGTTTACTTTTGAACCTAAAAAGACGAGTTTTCAATCAAACCGTTGAATTTTGAACAAAATAAGGAAATTGTCTACCGAATAATAAAATTTTGAATCAAAAGAGATGAATTTTAGATCAAAAATAGAATGGTATACTTTTCAACCAAAAAGAATAAAATTTAAATAAAAAATAGTTGGATTTTCAACAAAATAGATGAATGTCAATTGTCGAGCGCGGGTGCTTTGAGAACCGTCTTGAAAAACAAATTGTAAACCAAATTCAGTTCCAATTTATCACTGTAGTCCATCAGGGATTTGATTTTCAATTAAGGTTACAATATTTATGATATTTTAAAAAATGCTGTCAAAATGCACGCATCAATGATTAAACGTATGAAAAAGAGCGCGAAGCGCGAGACCGTGACCGCGCGCTCTAACTTGGCACGAGTTTCTTCTTTCTCTAAATTCAATGTTTCGGCATATGGGAAAAGACAAAGAGTCATGGCAGTGTATTCATGTCGCGAAATTTCAAGTTCTATAAATCAATCCTTATTCAAAGTACACCCGTCATGAAACTTAGTAAAATTAATTGGTACTGACCTTTACTATTTTGGCGATTCGTAACTTCAAATCAGATTTAGAATTCTCAAAATAAAACCAATCTTCAATATTATTTTTTCACTACAAAGATCGAGAGTGAGGAAGATTTTCTTCTTATACCTTCTGCTTGCTGCATCTTGTTGTTCAGAAAATAGCCAGAACCAATCGTATGCGAGTTCGTGGCATGAAAATTTTGGTGGTAAAGCGTGTTTGAGATTTCATTGGGTTATTAAATTGTTTGTATCATATTTTCATGAAAAAATAGAGCAAAAGGATATGATAATACAAAAATCGCATGTCATGAAAGTCTTACAGCTCCCCCAAACTCGAATTTGAATGTTGCCGACTCATGTAAGAGAAGACCATAACAAGTTGAAAACACCTTGTCATAGCCGGAAGAAATTAAGATACATTTTTCAGGAAGCATATACATTTTTTAGATTTACATATGTCATTGTACACCTCATTTTTAGATATGGGATTAGATTAGATTACATGGGGAAAATATGTGGGCGAAACCTTACTTGACTAGTGTTTTAAAGAGTTTCAAGTGCTCGGATAAATTCTCACGAGCATGAGAATATGCTCGAGAATATGCTCGATCTTTATGTGCTTTGAAAGTTTAATGAGTATTTATGAGCATTTTGAATTAGGATTTAAAAAATCGTATTTTCTATCTTTATTAACAATAATTACATTATTTAAATTTCGAGGGAAAATGTATCGGTTCAAATTGGAAAGGGCGCTAAATTTAAATGATTTTTAATTTTTAGTCAAAGTAATAGAAAACATATTATTCGCATTAAACAGTGCCTTCTTCAGGGTTGCTACAATATCCCAATTTCTAAATTATTATATTTATAAACTTTTCAAGTCAAAAAGATAAATTTGCAAACAAAGAAATTAATTATTAATCAAAATGATGAATCTTCAACTAAAAATACGAATTTTTAACCAAATAGTCAGTTGAATTTTCAATCGAAAAGATTAATTTTCTACCAAAAAAGACTCATTTTCAACAAAGTACATGAAGTTTCATCTAAAAAAGATCAATTTTCAACAACAACAAAAACGAATTGTCAACAAAATAGTTTTTTTTTCATTTCATGAAATTATTTTTTAACCAAAAATAGAATAATTAAATTTTCAGTTAAAACAGTCAATTTTCAACCAAACAAATGAATTCTCAACAAAATAATTCAATTTTAAACCCAAAAAGTGAATTTTCTACAAAAATATATACAGTTTTAATAATATATCAAGTTTTGAACTAAAAAAGATAGATTTACAAACCAAAAATCGAATAGTTCAATTTGCATTTAAAAAAGTAAACTTTAAACAAACAAAACGAGTTTTCAGCAGAATTAACTAATTTTCAACTATATATATATATATATATATATATATAAATTTGTAGACAAAAATTTCTATCAAAAAAGGTCATTTTTCTACAAAAAATAAAATAGTTAAATTTTCTTTCATTAAAATAAATTTTCAACCAAAAAAGAAACGAATTTTCAACAAAATAGTTCAATTTTCGACCAAAGAAATTAATTTTCAACCAAAAAGATGAAGTTTCAACTAATGAGAGTACTCGTCTACAAAAAAGACGGATTTTCAACAAATAGTTAAATTTTCACCTGAAACAGATAAATTTTCAACTAAAAATGGAGAAGTTACATTTTCAGATAAAAAAATTAATTCTAAAGAAGAAAAAACTAATTTTCAACCAAGAAGATAAATTTTCAACCAATAAGATGCATTTTCTACCAAAACAGATGAATTTTTAACAAAGTATATGTATTTTCAACCAAATATTTGAATTTTTAAAGTAATTTTCAACCAAAAGGATGAATTAGTCACCAAGAATATTAAATATTCTACCACAGAATTCGAATTTTCAAGAAAATATAGACCAAATATTTGAATTTTCAACTTAAGATAAATTTTAAACCAAACGTGTATGAGTTAAATTTTCAGTTAAAACCATTTATTTTCAACTAGAAAACCTCATTTTCAACAAAATAATTAAATTTTGAACAAAAAAAAAAGCGTTTTCAACTAAAATGATGAATCATCAACCAAATAAATACATTTTTAACAAAGTTCCACTTTCAACAAAAAAATATGAATTCTCAAAGAAAAACGTGATACTTGATATTTCATCGAAAAAAGATTGTAAGTTTATACCAAAAATAGTTTTATTTAACAAAAAAAAGATGAATTTTCAAGAAAGTAGTTTGAATCCTCAACCAAAACAGATTAATTTTCAACCAAATAGTTGCGATTTTTAACCATAACAATAAAATTAACTTCAACTTTAGTTTATCGAAAATTCCCTAACTCTGTCAGGTTTTTCTTGACATTCCCTGACATTCTGGAATTACCTGATCTGTAGCAACTCTGTAATTTGAAAAACATATATGTTTATTTCACTCTAGAATGTGTTTGTAAAAATATATGTATTAATTATTATATATATTTGCTTAAACAATAAATGCTTTACATTTTTCTAAATGCTCTATAAATGCTATGTTCGAGCTTAAATGCTGAGCATATTCTCGAGGGCATTTTTGCTTAACATAAATTTTTAAATTAAGATCGATCAGAATTCTATTTTATCA
>CAKNYM010051845.1:23661-38642 GCA_932195095.1 Andricus curvator | reverse complement strand
CTAGCTACTAGTTCGTGACTTTTTTACGGATAAATTTTTTCCGTGTACACCAGGTTGCAAAATTACATAGATCTTGCATAAAGATTGGAAGAACGTGTGTTTTGGATATCTCACAAAGTTTTAAACTAGTTTTTACGGTCTCTAAACCTCATCCAAAAACCACCTTTAATAGCCAGAGTAACTCCTTTCTCAAATTCTATAGGATCCTTCGTTTTTTCACTTTTCTCCAGAATAAAATTTTGCAAAATCTTCACAAACAGAATTTTCGTTTCCATCAAGGCAAACCGATTTCCGATACACTTTCTGGGACCGAGACCAAAAGGTAGATATGTGTAAGGATTGATCTTATCCTTGTTTTCATCACTAAATCTTTCAGGATCAAACTTCTTCGGCTCTGGAAAGTACTTGGGATCGTGGTGTAATCCATAAATGGAAATAAAAAAAAGAGAATTAGGTTCTGCTGCGTATTCATTGCTATCTGGAGTCGGTTTGGGAAAAGTATGCTTGTGAACACAAATTCTATCAGTCCCAAGAGCTGGTGGATACTTCCTTAGTGTTTCAGATATCACCATATCCATGTATTTCATCTTTGAAATATCCTCATAGGAAAGCTCACTACCTTCTTTTGTTAAATTGTCCACTTCACTGCGAAGCTTCTCCTGAATATCTGGGTTCACTGTAAGTTCATAGGCCAAAAAACACATTAAGGTCGACGAAGTATCAAAGCCTGCGAAGAAGAAAATAAAAGCCTGTGCAACAATGTCGTCAGTTGATAAATCAATTCCATTTTCTTTATCTCTAGCTTCCATCAATAGGTGGATCATATCAGGTCTGATAAAATTCTTATCTTCTCTTGCTTTCAATGTCTCACGAATTACCCTTTTGAAAAATTGATTTGTTTTACGCGACAAAAATGTTTCTCCTAGCAGCCTCATTAATTGAGGGCACATCACTAAAATCATGATTTTTAAGAGTCGACCAAAATTAAACTTTGTAGCATCTTTTCCCCTCACATAAAATTCGTTCTTTTTATCCTTCAGGGAGTCGACACTTATTCCAAAAGCTGCAGAGGCGATTACATCATTTGTGTATCTCGTGAAGACATCCTTGGCTTCTAAACAATTAGCTTCTTCTGGATGATTTAAAAAATATTCTACAAAGCTTGTCGAACATTTGAAAACCAGTTGGAACATAAACTTCATTTTTGTTGCCGTAAAAGATGGACTCAGAGTACTTCTCAATTCCTTCCAACGTTCTCCTCGCAAAGAAATGAGATTTTTCGCGAGAATAGGGTCCGTTTTCTCATCGATGGCGCTCTCATGGTCAGGAAAATGATCGAAATTCTTGACAAGTATTTCCTTGATCAATTCTGGATCTCGAATGATAGCCACAGGTCTTGACAATTTCATCAAGCCATAGTATTTTGCTTCGGGAAAAGCATTGTATAGTGAGAGAAAAATATCTTCTGCTGTCATTCGTCCAAAAAAGAAGGAGAAATTATTTCCCAGGAGTGGCAGAGGTGGAATATTCGGGATATTTCTTCGAGCCCAAAAATGCATTCGACGATAAAGCAGTACTATTATAGCACCTATAGTACCGACCAGAACGGTCAAGAGAAAATATGTCGTCTCCATGAGACTAGCAGAGAGTCACTAAAGACTAAAGCTTTGGAAATAGTGAGTTACTACGTATCCTGTTGAACGATAGGTGCATATATATTGAGGAAACATTGCTCGAATGAAGCTGAACTTTGCATCATTCATCCATTTACTTTCCTGGTACAGCGTACACTCCTTATGATGCAATTTTAGCAAAGCATGGGTCGTAACTTCTATAGGTAACAACATTTTTTTTGCCAGAATTGATTTAGGCATGGTAAATTAATAAATAATACATATAAAGAAACAAGATATCTAGGATTCGCTAGAGGATTCGTTTATATTTCAAATTCCACCATTTTAAGCACTGTAAATAAAGATTTTTGTAGACATTGCTCTGAAAAGTTAGTTTCATGTTCAAGGCGTGCATTTGAACAGATTTTTTCTTAATTTTTCATTGTTCAAGTTGAAAAGCTACAAGTTTAAAAACATTTATAGTTTTTAATGCATCAAACTAAAACTTGTGGAACTAGTAGACTTTCACTTTGATATTATATTGTGAACGATTTAAATTTCGACCTTTTCAATTTTGAACGCTTCAAACTTAAAACTGGCGATGAGTATCTAGGTTATATATTTGAAATTTTGTATTTTGAGACGTTTTTAAATCAAATTGGCCTGCAATTTTTACTATTTGCATTTGAAACTATTTGCTTGTATAAGTTTTATTAATTTAAATGTGAAATTGCTTTGCAATTTTAGATGGTTAAATTTAAAACTATTCCATTAGGAACCTTTTAAATTAAAACTTGTTAATTCAAGCTAACTATTTGAATCAAATAATTGTGCAATCTGAAAATATTTCACTCACGCAGAATTCGAAATTGTTCAATTCACAGATAAATTCAGAAATTGTTTTTTACACGAAGGTAAAAATTATCCGCCACCGCACAATGGTGCAAAAAAAGTTTCAGTGGACAAATAAATTTTTAGCCTAATATACCATTTATTCGATTTGGACTTTTTTTAAATCAAAGATTTTCAAATTTCTAAAAGATTTTTGTGTTTGGATTTTGATACAAAATGTTTTAAAGTTTTCGTTTATCAACATATGATTTTTCTAAAGGTTTTCCGATTTATCAAAAAAGATCTTATAAACGAATTGTCTTAAATTAATGAAGAAAAGTTATTTTTCGGGTTTGGTAATGTTTAGCTCATTAAAAACAAGAGTTTTTGTACAAAATGTGAGAGAAACTAATGCTTCATAACGATTAATTGAAAATTTATTTGGCAATTCTTTAAAGAATTTTTATAAAAGAATTCACAGTTTGGATATTTTTCAACGAACAGGGTTTTTTATACATAAATTCAGTTTGGCTATTTTTCAAAGAACACGATTAATTTATTACGGAATCAACTAAGAATATCTTTTCGATAACGCTTTGCTACAAGGATTCGCAAATTTACAAGAATTATTAATGATTTTAATAATTTTAATAAACAAATTCAGAGTTTGGCCTTTTTTCAACAAATACGCTCAATATTGTTACGCCATCAACTAAAAATTTATTTGCGATGACTTTTCGATGTGATACTTCTAAATTGATAACAATCGTTGATTACTTAAACTATATTCTTGAACAAATTTAGAGTTTGGCTATTTTTCAACGAAGACGCTAAATTTTTGTTTACGGAATCGACTAATAATATGTTTTCTATGCCTCATTGCCATGATACTTTTGTTGTTTAGAAGAATTGTTTAAATAATTAATAATTGTGAAATAAGAAATTATCATAGTAAAGAGTCTTTGGAAATACATTATTAGTCGATTCTATAAATAAAAGTGAGCGTATTCTTTGAAAAATAGCCAAGATCTGAATTTGTGTATGAAAATTGTTTAAATAATTCATCATTCTTGAAAATTTGTAAAATATCATAGCAAAGAGTCATTGGAAATATATTCTTAGTTTATTACATAAAGAAAAGAAAATTGAGCCTATTCGTTAAAAAATAACCAAACTATATATAGGCCAAATAGCCTCTCAAATTTTATACCAACAAACTCGATTTGAATACGCTGAATTGAATAAGCCAATCCAAAAAATAACTTTCGTTATTAAATATTTTATATCTTGATGAACGATTTTTTAAAATTATTTGTTCGAAAATGATATTTTAAATTAAAAATTGATCTTTTCTAGTTGAAAATTAGTCTTTTTTGGTAGAAATTTAATCTTTTTTCGTTTTAAAATTCAATTGTTCGGTTGAAAATTAATCTGTTTTGGTTGAGGGTTCAACTATTTTTGAAAATTTGTATTTTTTTTTATTGAAAAATCAACTACTTGGTTTAAAATTTACCTACTTAAAGAATTGCTACAAATGATTCCTCTAATTTTTGTTGAAAATTGTTCTGTTTCATAGAAAAATCGTCTGTGCAGCTTGAAAGTTCGACAGTTTGGTATAAAATTAAACTATAAAAATTCGTATTTTTTGGTTTAATTCAACAGGTTGAAAAGTCGTTTTTTAAATAAAGTTTTTAAACTGAAGATTTCGGCAATTCCAATTTTGGTTTAAAAAAATCTGTTTTGGTTGAAAATTCAACTTATTGGTTTAAAATTCATCTTTTTTTAAATTGAAAATTCATCTATTTGGTTGAGGATTTAACTATTTTGTTAAAAATGCGTCTTTTGGTTGAAAATTCATAATTTGGTAGAAAAGTCATATTTCGTCTTTATCGCTAGAAAACTAATCTTTTTGGTTGAAATTTCCTCTGTTGATTAAAACAGCAACGGTTTTGGTTAAAAATTGAACTATTTCATTGAAAATTAATTTTTTAAGTGAAAATTTACATTTTTTATTTGAAAATCCAACTAGTTATGTGAATATTCATGTATTTAAAAAAAGATATTTTTTTGATAGAAAATTAATCTTCTTGATTGAAAGTTTGTCGTTTTGTTTGAGAATTTATTTTCGTATGTTAAAAAATCGACTATTTGTTTAAAAAATAAACTATTTTGTTGAAAATTTAATTATATTTTTGAAAACTCAACTCTTTGTTTGAAAATTTGATTATTTTGTTGAAATTCCTTTTTTTATGAAATATCAACTATTATATTTTTTTAAAAGAATTATTCATCTTTTTATTGAAAATTCAACTATTTTTGGTTAAAGTTTAATCTTTTTTTTGTTTGGAAATACGACTATTTGGTTCAAAATTTACCTTTGTAGACTGAAAATTCAACAATGGTTAAAAATGCAACTATTTTGTTAACAAATTTAATTATTTTGTTGAAAATTAAACTATTTTGTCAGAAAATCATATTTTTGGCGAAAATTCAACAGTTTTGTTGAAAATGTCTCCTTTTGGATTGAAAATTCATCTTTTATTATAGAAAAGTCCATTTTTTATTGAAATCAATACATTGTTTAATTACATTTTTTTTAGTCTGAAACGTTTTTTATTATACGATTTTATATTTTTCACTATCAGAACTGAGTACTGCTTCTGCGAACAACGAGCGAAAATTTCATATCAGCTTTCGCTGTAGTCTGGAATTCAGCTGCTAAATTAGCTCAGTAACATTTCAACCAAGTCTAATAAAAAAGCTAATTACACACGGAATTGAACTCACTTTGATTATATCTGCAGCAAAAAATTAATGAATTAAAAAAAAATGTGTTTAAATTGTTGTTAAAATTGAGGAAATTGGGGAATCATCTTCGTGATAAAATGAACAATCACCAAAAATCGGTTTTTTGCCCATAAAATCAGAATTTGAACCATAAATAGATTTTAAATTCAGTTATGCGAAATTTAATTTAAAATTATAGTTTAGAAGTTACTGATTGTAAGCGATCATATTGCAAGATTGTTGTAAAATGATTACAATATTTTTCTACCGCTTGATTTCGATATATTTGATTAGAAATGATTTTGTCGGAATTTTCGGGATCTGAATTTGGCGTAAAATCAGTTTTTGTGCAAATTTCTTATTGAATAATAAATTATCGTGTGAGAGTGAAATGTAATAAGAAATACTTAGTACAGTGTACCGCGTGTAATTTGAACCAAGTGCATGCATGAGAGGGAAGCGAAGTGCGATAGTGGTGCATTGTCAGAGGCTCGTCTTCCGCTTATTACACCCGATAAACATCTTTACGATGCAAAGCGTGTGCAGCTGCATCTCCGTTGATGAAAATTCTCTACATATTTTTCTGCCTTAGAATCTTAGATAACATCGACCTAAATCCCTATCAAATAGAATCTAGAAGAAACTGGAATAACTTCCAAAATTTGACCTTGTAATGTATTTTTTGTACTTGAATTTTCAACCAAAAAATATGAAACCACAAGAAAAATGGTAATAGTTGATATTTTAATCAAGTAAAAATTTTCATTTTCACTTAATAACAGTTGGACTAAACAAAAAACTAACAAGTGAGATAAATTTTCCAATCAAAAAGACGAATTTTGAACAAGAGTTGAATTTTCAACTCAAAAGATAAGTTTTCAACCAATTAGATTAATTTTGTACAAAAAAAAGACGAATGCTCAACAAAATACATAAATTCTTAAGCAAATAGTTAAATTTTCAATCAAGAAGATAAATTTTCTACCAAAAAAGACAAATCTTCAACAAATTACATCAATTTTCAACCTAATAGTTGCATTTTTTAACTTAAAAGGATCAATTTCTAACCAAAAATGGAATAGTTAAATTTTTATTTAAAAAAACTAATGTTCAATTAAAAAGTAGTTTTTTACAAAAAGAGTGGGATTTTTTACCAAATAGTTAAATTTTCCACCAGAAAATATGAATTTTCATCAAAAAAGTTCATTTTCAACTAAACAGTTGCGTATTCAACTAAATAGCTTAAGTTTTCAGTTAAAAAAATTAATTTTTATTTGTAAAAGACGAATTCTCAACAAAATACATAACTTTTTAATCAAATAGTTAAATTGTCAACCAAGAAGGTAAATTTTCTACAAAAAAAAACAAACGATTCTTCAACAAATTACATCAATTTTCAACCTAATAATTGAATTTTTAAACTAAAAAGGATCAATTTTTAACAAAAAATGGAATAGTTATATTTTTATTTTAAAAACTATTTTTCATTAAAAAAATATTTTTTTTACCAAATTGTTGAATTTTCCAGCCGAAAATATGAATTTTCATCAAAAAAGTTATGTTTCATCAAAAAAGTTATGTTTCAAACAAATAGTTGAGTTTTCAATCAAATAGTTAAATTTTCATCTGACAAATTAAATTTTTATTTAAAAAAAACGAATTTTAAAAAAATATATAAATTTTTAACCAAACAGTTAATTTTTTAAATCCTATGTAATTAATTTTCTACCAAAAAGATGAATCTTCAACAAAGTACATTAATAGGCAAAAATTTAGCATTAGAAATTAAAATATAATTATTTTTAGAGAATGTCTACACGTACCGAAAAAGTTCAGCTTTTCGTACCAAAATTTCGGTAAAAATAGCCCCTTTTCCAGCTCCCGCTATTTGTGCCGAAAAAATCCGGCCAAAACATTAATTTTCTACCAAAAAAAGAACTATTTTCAGCAAATTACATCAATTTTTAACCCAATATTTGAATTTTTAAACTAAACCGGATCCAAATTTAACAAAAAATGGATTGGTTAAATTTTCATTAAAAAAAATTATTTTTCAATAAAAAAATTTTCAAGCCGAAAAGACGAAGTTTCAACAAATCATTAAAATTTTCACTCGAAAATATGAGTTTTCATTAAAAAGTTCATTTTCAACCACACAGTTGAATTCTCAACCAAATAGTTAAATTTTCAACTCAAAAATTGATTTTTATTCAAAAAGAAAATGAATTTTCAAAAAATTAATTCAATTGTCAACAAAATACAAAGAATTTCAATCAAATAGTTTAATTTTTAAGCCAAAAAGACGAATTTTCAACAAAACAGTTGAATTTTCAAGCAAAGAGGATGACTTTTCGAGAAAATTTTTGAGTTTTTAACAAAATAATTAAATTTGAAAAGAAAAAGATAAGTTCTTAAACAAAAATGTAATAGTAGACTTTTTAACTATAAAGATAAATCTTTAATTAAAAAAAAAAAAGAATTTTAAGCCAATTATTTGAATCTGCATCCCAAAAGATAAATTTTCAACCAATAAGATTAATTTTGGACAAAAAAAAAGGCGAATGCTCAACAAAATACATAAATTCTTAACCAAATAGTTACATTTTCAATCAAGAAGATAAATTTTCTACCAAAAAAGACAAATCTGCAACAAATTACATCAATTTTCAACCTAATAGTTGAATTTTTAAACTAAAAAGGATGAATTTTTAACAAAAAATGGAATAGCTACATTTTTATTTTAAAAACTATTTTTCATTAAAAAAATATTTTTTTTACCAAATTGTTTAAATTTCATCAAAAAAGTTATGTTTCAAACAAATAGTTGAGTTTTCAATCAAATAGTCAAATTTCCATCTAACAAATTTAATTTTTATTGTTTAAAAACGAATTTTAACAAAATATATAAGTTTTAAACCAAATAGTTAAGTTTGTAAATCCCATATAATTAATTTTCTACCAAAAAGACGAATCTTCAACAAAGAACATTTATAGGCAAAGATTCAGCATCAGAAATTAAAATATAATTATTTTTAGGGAGTGTCTATAGTCTATACATACCGAAAAAGTCCGGCTTTTTGTAGCGAAATTTCGGTAAAAATAGCCCCTTCTTCAGCTCCCGCTATTTGTGTCGAAAAAATCCGGCCAAAAAGATTAAATTTCTACCAAAAAAAGAACTATTTTCAACAAATTACATCAATTTTTAATCCAATATTCGAATTTTTAAACTAAAACGGATCAAAATTTAACAAAAAATGGATTAGTTAAATTTTCATTTAAAAAAAAAAATTATTATTTTTCAATAGACAAATAGTTTCTTTCAAAAAAGTTGAATTTTTTTAACAGATAGTAGAATTTTTACCAAATTGTTGAATTTTCAAGCCAAAAAGACGAATTTTCTACAAAACATTGAATTAAACACAGTTGAATTTTCAAACAAATAGTTAAATTTTCAGCTCAAAAATTGATTTTTATTAAAAAAGAAAATGACTTTTCAAAAAATTAATTCAATTTTCAACAAAATACAAAGAATTTCAATCAAATCGTTGAATTTTTAAGCCAAAAAGACGAATTTTCAACAAAACTGTTGAATTTTCAACCAAAAAAGATGACGTTTCGAGAAAATTGTTGAGTTTTTAACAAAATAATTAAATTTGAAAAGAAAAGTTCTTAAACAAAAATGTAATAGTAAACTTTTTAACTCTAAAGATGAATCTTTAATTTAAAAAAAAAGAATTTTAAGCCAATTATTTGAATTTTCAACCAATGAGATTAATTTGGTACGAAAAAGAATTCTCAACAAAATACATTTAATTTAAAAAAAAAAGTTGAGTGTTTTCTTCAAAAACGGCTCCAAGAATTTTTGTTATTTTGTCCTCAAAATGATCGTGACGTATCACAATAATGAGAACAAAAAAATCCGGAAGGCTTTTGGGTTGAGTTCCCTTGAAACCGGTAGCGTAACTCATTGAAATTTTGGGAGATGAAAGAAATTATATGAGCCGAGGTCGGTTAAGTCCTTTGGAGTATTTATTTTGCAAGGAAAAGTTCTTTTTAGTAAAACTAAGTTTTTCGTTTCCTTCGTCTGCTTCATCTGCTACAAGGAGGTCATGGAAAACTTATAAAAACAGCTTTAAAAAAAAAATACTCCAAAGAATCCAACCGACTGATTTATTTAGTTTTAAAATAAGAAGACGAACAAAAAATACATTACAAAATGAAATTTTGACTGCGTCATAGACTATCATTTGCCCTTAAAAATGGTGTCTCTCTTTAGGTAGGAATTACATCTTATCCCTTTTTCTAGAAATTCTGGTTTGTCCAGTCTGTCATCGTCTGAAGAATTCCATTCTTATTCCTTTCTTTGGAATCTAATTTGGTCTCTTTTTAAAAACTGGTTCTTCTTTAAAATTTAATTTCATCCCTTGTTTTTGCTATTTAATATTTATTATTTCATTTTCATTTTGTAAACATCTTCTCCAAAGAGAATTCTGCTGTTTTCTCATAGAAATTGCATCGAAAATTGTATTTTGTATAAATGTATATGGTTCAAGTTTTCCTCGGACGTTGGCCTTCCGTTCTGACAAGCCAACGAACCAATCTTTGCGACTCTTTTCTTCTTTTCTTCGTTCTTTTTCTTATCGTCCAACCGGTAAATCGCATCACTCTGCACGGATTGGTCGAGCTGTTGACGTATCTTTAGTTTGTATCACGAGTCAAGTCTATTTCTACACCCGGAACACGTGCTTTGATTCTTCATCGACAATTTCATTTTTTTTTGCTCCTGTTCGTTTTCCCTTTTTTTATTCTTGCTTATTTTTTTTTCTAAACTGAAAACACTCTTGCGAGTTTATCAGACTTAAACGTGTTAGCTTTTTCTTCTTCTCAGCTGTGCGTTTATTACTTTTCTACTTTGGGATTATACTAGGTGAAGATATTTTAGGACCAGCTCGTAGAAGAAAGACAAAATGTTCAAGATAATTATTTCTAGGGTTCTCTTGGCTTCTTTTTTTGTACACTTTTTTATTGTCCAAGTTAAAAAAGAGAAAGGAAATGAAGGTTGGAAAGTGACTGCATTAACTGTTTGCCAAATACACGGAAAAAATTAGCATTGGAACAAGAAAATAACGGTACGAATACGGATGATGAAATATTTTCATGATCCACGAAAATTTAAGAAAATCAAGTTTCTTCTGTCTTTTATCTAGTACATTTTCTTGAGACAGGGAAAACATTTCTTTAGATCAAGAAAATATTTTATCGTCCTTATTTGTAACGATATTTTCTTAAATCAATATTAATTCTTTCTCCGTGATAGATGCATCTTAATTTTTGTTAAAAAGTCATCCTTTTTGTTTGAAAATTCAACTATTTTGGTAAAACATTCGTCTGTTTGGATAGAAAATTAATCTTTTAGGGTAGAAACGTCATCCTTTTTGTTTGAAAATTCAGCTTTATTGTTTGAAAATTCAACTACTTTGATAGAAAATTCAACTTTCTTCTGAATAATGTGTCTTTTTTGCTCGAAAATTCCACTATTTGTTAAAAAATTCAATTATTTTGTTAAAAAATCGTATTTTTGGTCGAAAATTCAATTATTCTGTTCAACATTCGTCTTTTTTGATAGAAAATTCGTCCTTTTGGTTAAAAGTTCACCTTTCTTGGTTGAAAATGAACTTTTCTGTTAAAAATTCATCTTTCTTGGCTAAAAATCACTTTCTTTGTTGAAAATTTAACTATTTGGTTAAAAATATAACTCTTTTGTTAATAATTTTTCTCTTTTAATCAAAAGTTTAACTCTGGTGAATAATTTTTTTTTTAATTCAACTATTTGGTTGAAAATTCATCTTTTTTATTTGAAAATTTGATCATTTGGTTGAAAATTTAACTACTTGTTTAAAAACTCAATTATTTGGTTAAAAAGTCATATTTTTTGTTCGAAAACTCAAATGTTTTGTTGGACTTTCGTCCTCTTGGATTGAAAAATCATATTTAGTCATCCTTTTTGGTCGAAAATTAATCTTTCTAGGTTGGGAATTAACTTTTTTGTGGAAAAAGACCTTTTTTGTTAAAAATTCGACTATTTTGCTAGAAAATTCGTCTGTTTGGATTAAAAGTTCAACTATTTTGTTGTAAATGAAACTGTTTGGTTGAAAATTCATTTGTTTTTTTAAATTCAATTATTTGGTTGAAAATTCATCTTTTTTGGTTGCAGATTATTTTTTGTTGTTAAAAATTCACCTTTTCAGGTTGATACTTAAACTGCGCTCTAAAAAATTCGACTTTTTGGTTTGAAAATTTAACTGTTTGTGGTTAGATGTTAATCGTGTTTGTTTGAAAATTCAGCCATTCGGTTGAAAATTTAATTATTTGCTTAAAAATGTATTTATTTTGTTAAAAAATCATCTTTTTTGGTCGAAAATTCAAGTTTTCTGTTGAACAATCGTCTTTTTAGATAGAAAATTCGTCTCTTTTGATTAAAAGTTTCACTTTTTGTTGTAAATGCAACTGTTTCTTTGAAAATTAATTTTTTTTTTATTCAACTATTTGGTTGAAAATTCATCTTTTTTGTTTGAAAATTCGGCTATTTGGTTGAAAATTTAACTATTTGTTTAAAAATTCAATTATTTTGGCAAATATTCATCTTTCTCGGTTGAAAATGCATGTGTTTTGTCCGTTTGGATTGAAAATTCATCTTTTATGGTTGAAAATTAACTTTTTTATTGCAAATTCAACTATTTGGTTGAAGATGAAACTGTTTTTAGTTGAAATTGGATCTTGGTTTTTTGAAAATTCGACCATTTGTTTAAAAATTGAACTATTTAGATAAAAATTCAATTATTTGATTAAAATTTTAATTATTTTCTAAGCCGTACATAACTCAAATATTTTTGTTTAAATTCGTCTTGGGGTTGAAAATTCCAACTATTTTGTTGAAAATCAATATATATTGACTTTAAATCTTAGAAATTCAATGCATTTCATATTGATTGAATTACAAGTTCTTGAATGAAAATGTTGTTGAGCTTTAATTTGGAAAGTTGAAAATTCAGAAGATTTCACTTATGGCTGCTTTAATTTGCAGTTTAGTTTTGATTACTTGAAATCAAAAAATTTCAGTCACCGGGAAAAATTTTTGCGGATCGTGAAATGACCGGGAATTTTTCCGGCGATAAAAGTGGACACTGAATCAATATCGTAATATGTATAGTTTTGTTAATCATACATTCAATAAAATTGAACAGGGATCTATCAATCTTCTAGGGTTAAAGTCGATTCTTAGTGAAGAGTTCAATCATCTTGTTACAGGGTTCACTGATCTCGTGGAAGTACCTACAATAATTTAGGGAAACTGTAGTAGGAATTTCTTGTATCTCGTAAATCTACCACAGGTTGTTTGAGAAGTGGTTTCTCATTCCTGAACCGAACTCTCGTAGACTATTGCGTTCACTCTTGTTATTGGCACTTTCTCTGTAACGAATATAAAATATGAAAAGAAATGGCAGGCGTTCTAGGGACGAAAAAAATGCGGTTTTTCATGCCCCCTCAGAAGTGCGTGTTTAAATTCCTAACCCGTACTTCGAGACAGGTCCATTAATCGATAAGTATCCAGGACGTGCTTGATCGAGCACATCAAATTTTATTGCAAAGAAATTGGTTCTCTGACATTAAACTCAGCGTGATTTCTTTCAACTAAATTTGTTCTATTTTAATTTATTTATTAAATTCAAGAAGCAGATTCTTCCTCTGATTATAATTTAAGAAAGAAATCCTTATTTTAGTTTTATTTTGACTAAAATTGACTAAAATGATGAATGATGAAGTATCAAAAAAAAAATAATTTTTAACAAAGCAGTTCCACTTTCAAATAAGTAGTTGAATTTTTAAACAAAAATAGTATCAGAACCAAAGTCCATACTTTTTCGTTTTCTTTCCATGGGGTATTCATCTTGAAAAATATTGAAAACCTATAAAGTGTAAAGTTTAAATAAAATTTTGATACAAAATAATGTTATACATTTAAGTGACAAATATGTCCAGAAAACGCGGTAAATGGAGCCTTATAGAAAATTCGAATCAAATTGAAAATGTCGAATTTAATTCTACCTTGATGAATAGTTCATCCGGAAATACCTTGAAAATATATTTTTAATGTTTTTTAAATGTTAAAAAAATATTAAATGTACGGTGTCAGATTATTACACACGCGGAGAGTCATATTTTGATAACTTGAAAATTGGGGCTTGTAGAGGAGCGGAAATTAATGAAAAATGTGTGATTAAATAATGACTCGCTGTAGGAGAAAATGTCACGAAAGTAAAAAGTTTTATTTTGTACCAGAGATCAATAAAAAAAATTGTAGAAAAATTTATTTTCTTCATCAGGCATGAGTGGAATAAGTATCATCTTGAGTGCCTAAGGAAATAGTATGTTTCAGTTTTCGAGCAGTTTTGCTCTCTGAATAAAAATTGGTAAAATATAAATAATTGCTAGTGAAAATTTTTAGATTCAATTAGCAAAAAGTGAGCCACTAAAAATTAGTTCAAAATTAATAATTTGAGTAGTCGAGATATTTCCTAATTCAATATTCTAAAACTAATTGCTTGGTACAAAAGAAAATTATTCAGGACTGTATATGATAATTAAAAAAAGTTTATAAAAATGGAAAACGTGAAAAATAGAAAAGTTTAATAAAACTACGTGATGGTGTAACATTTTTGACTCTGTTGAAACGATAAGTAGGGCATAGTTGAGAAATTTGTTGACGTGACCTAGTCTGTTTCCGTTTTCAAAATAATGCCTTCTAATTGTTTCAACAAACTTAGGAAAAATAAAAATTGTTTACAATCTTAAAATTATAATGGATCAATATGGGATCATTATGGCTATGGTACCCTATTGAAAAAATAGCAAAAATCAGGGAATTTCTGTAAGAAGTAACTGTAAAAAATAATCAGGGCTGCCGCACAGTCATTATTAGTCATTTTTTTTCTCAAATCAATTTTGAGTCACTTTTTTAAATAAAAAGATCACATTAGTCTCTTTTCTTTCAATAAATTGACTCATGGGTTAATCACTATTCAATTCAGGTATATACCTATTTCTGAATTGTCTTGAATTCTTTTGAAATATTCCAGATTATTTTTAAAGATTCCGAGAAATTTTTCATAGCTTTCAATAATTTGAAGGGATTTTTAAGATTTCAGGGTATTTTTAACACTTCTAAGGTATTTTCAAGAGCTTTTAATTTGAAATATTTTAGTGAATTTTAAAAGATTCCAAGGAATTTTTCATCAATTATTTAATTCATTTGAAGGTGTTTCAAAGCGTTTAAAATATTTTAGGATGAAGAATTTTCTAGAATTTCGGAAGACATAGAATGACTTTAAAGGACCTATACACTTTTATGATATTTTAAAAGGTTTCACAGAATTTTATAAGATTTACTGAGGATTTTAATGATTTTAAGGGATTTTAAAGCTCTCAGTGTTTTTGGGTGATTCAATCCAATTCAATTAGATTATTACAATTTCACAAATAGGAAAAAGAAATAATCCAAAAATATTTCATATATATTTCTAAAATTGCTAAATTTAGTGCAAACTTATTACAAACAAATTTTTTAATAAAAAGATTTCTTTCAAGAAATTGAGTTAAAATTATTCAGACTCAATTAAAAGAAATCAGAAAATATTCATGAACAAAACCCTACAAATTGGAACGAATCTTTTGTTTAGTGTCTCTATTTAA
>CAKNYM010051845.1:0-18661 GCA_932195095.1 Andricus curvator | reverse complement strand
TTGAAAAAACCGTTTACGGCACAAATCAGCACAAGTCTAGCACAATTCAGCACAACTTTCATTTTTTTGAAAAAATAAGTTTGCGGATCTAACTTCCGGGACATTTAAATGAGCCCTTAATCATAAAATAGGTTTTAACCCGATTCGAACACGTGGTTACGTCAGCTTAACATACTTTTAAAAATCTCAATTATTTCAAGTTTTAAATCTTTTTAAAATTAACAATTTCTAATTATTAATTGTCTAGCTTTCAAAATTCAACCATTTGAATTTTAAATTTAATATTAAGATCTATGAAAGGGAAAAATTGGTAAAATTTAGCGTTTAAAATGAAAGTTCAAAACTCGAAATTGCTCTATTTTTACGGAAAAAATTCGGCTATTTTTACCGAAATTTCGGTACCCGTAGCCACGGCCTCTTGCACTGGGTAATATTCAAATTTAAGAACAATTTTTTTCTACTTTTTTTAAATTATTGTATAGGAAGTGTTATTCTAAATTAAAAACTAAGTTAAAAATTATTATAAAGAATTAGATTAATTAAAAACTACGCGTTTTATGGAGGTTATTGTATTGCTGAAAATGTTTTTTTTTGTCACTAACTTTATTAAAACGATTTTGAAGTCGACTGTTCTTTATTTTTTATCAGTTTTAGATAGTTTTCAAACGGTTTAAATCTTTAAAGAAAAAAATTTTCGCGCCCTTTTCGAAATAAGTAAATTGTTTAAAATACTTTAAGTTGTTGTTATGGAAAAGTTATTCCGTATTCAAAACTGAGTAAAAAGTGTGGTAAAAGAATAGGATAAATAGAAAATTGTGCTCTTTATGGAAGTTTTTGTACAGCAGAAAATCTTTTTTTGTTATTGAGGTTATTGAAGAATTTTTGTAATTGACTTTTCTTTATTATTGATTACTTTTGGATCGTTTTTAAACGTTTTAAATATTTGAAGAAATAAAGTATTGAGCCCTTTTTGAAATAAGTAAAATTCAATTATTTGTTTCACATATTTTAAATTATTGTTTAAGAAGTGTTATTTCACATTAAAAGTTTAGCAAGAAGTATTATAAAAGAATTGAATAACTTGAAAACCGCGCTTTTTATGGAGATTTTTGTATAGCAGAAAATCTTTTTTCTTGTCAAGGTTATTGAAGCATTTTTGCATTTGACTTTTCTTTACTGTTCCTTACTTTTCAGTTCCAATTTGTTTTTAAGTAAAAAATGTTCTATTAAAATCTCTCGAAGATTTTCAATTTTCCTTGGAACTACTCATTAAGCACCAGAAAAATGCTTTCTTTGATTTTTTAACGAAGATCCAAGTGGTTCGATAGCTCAGTTGGTTATTGCGCGTCACTTAGTTTCCCGAGCGCCGTCCCTGAGATTATAAAGCCTTTGCATTTTAAATTTTCAGCGGCTTCCAAACAGATTTTTCATCACTTTTTAAAAAATTCTGTTAAAATGTTACATGCTTTCCAGATGATGATTAATCACTTTCTTGAATATGGAAGGTTGTGAATTTAATTTGACTTTCTCTCATACTCAAGACTATAATATAAAGTCACTGGATTTTTAACCAACTATTTTTTCCGTGTGTTATCACTTTAAGGATGAAGTACTTTGATTACATATTTGTTTATTTCAGATCGATAATAAACTTTTCTTTGAAGTAAATTTTAAGTTCGCTTGGGTTTGAGGAAAGGTTAAGCATTTTTAGGAATTTTTTTCAGTCGAAACAATTTCTGAGTATTTTGCACGCGACATTGAACCCTCGCTCTGATAAAGCGAGGAAGTTCCCTAAAAGTGGAACCACTTGGTTCATTGCCACTGTACAAGTATGACTCACTGAGTCATTTCTGTAATAAAACCATACTCCAAACTCGCCGGTATAAATAGTGTGTTTGTGAGAAATTATTTTCTTTTCTACCGAAGCGAGGTGGACATAAATGCGAGTGCCATATGCGGTTTAAGAAAAGAATGTTCTTTATATTCGATACTTCTTGAAAGAGGTTCATTTATAAGAATTTCTCTTAAGTTACGTAACGATTCAATTTTTCCAATTTGGTTGCTTTTCATAAAAAAGTATACGAGTCTTACGCCACTATTGACGCCTTTTGACACTTTTTTTAACGATGCAACTTTTTTGTAACTATTTTGAAAAAACGACACTAATGCTCTTATTTTCTGAAATTGCTCGCTAATGCAACTATTTTTTTCACTTTGCCTTTAAACATATTTTCAAACTTTTTCGCTGATTGGCTGCAATAACCTATCCGCCATCTCAAAAATTGGAAATTTTAATAGATTTCAAGATTTCAAAAGTTTTCAAGGTATTTTTCACTAAAAACAAGGACAAGTTAAATAAAGACTTATCAAACGTAGTTTATTGCATTCCATGCGCGGGATGCTACATAAAGAATCCTGTTAAATATACAAAAAACAGGAGGTAAAAGTAACAAATAAAAGTGCAAAAATATTGTAATAAAAATAGCTCATAATGCTTGTAAAAATATTTCAAAGAATGTAGAACAGAAAATATAACAGCAAACTGCATTCTCGGATGTCTGATTAAGGAAAACGTCACTGATCCCAGCCAAACCCTATGAAAAAAACGTTTTTGTCCACTTAGGGAACATGTGTTTTTAGGAAAGCCGGTTTTCACGTTTCATTCTGAATCGCACAGAGAGTAGTCCTCAGTGAGATGAAGAAAGCAAATAAAACAAACTTCAAAAAATTCAAACAAACTAAACGACATTTTTTAAAAGTAGTGTCATTAAAAATTGCAAAGAAATATCAAAAACAACTGCACGGAAGTTTTAAAGTGTATTGAAGAAAAGAAAAAACTGCTATTTCTCAAGTTTGGTAATTCCAGCATTTTTTTCTACCATTATTACCATTGCCATCATATGACTGCTTTGTGTGTCTGCTTTATTAGCATTATGATTTCAAAAAATTAAAAACAGATTGACAGTTTTAATTCTCTGCCTTCTGTATCTCAGGTTAATTCTTAATTGCCATGTCTAAATATCGGCCCTTTCTGTCTCGCAAATTAGAAAATTTTATAATTCTTCCCTTTTTATTATGTTGGGTTCTCAAAAAGAGAAAGGGGGGTAGAGAATATAAAAAACTATACGTATTTTAGACATAATGAAAAAAAATTTGCCATTTTAATTATCTGCCTCCGTATCTCAGGTCGTCAAATCTATAATTTCCTAGTTGCCGTTCCGTCTTCCCGGTTTACCCATATATAATTTGGGATTTTTCTCATTACGTCTGACGCTCAAGAAAAGAGGGGGGGGGGGGAAAATAACATATTTAAAAAATGCCTAATAGTTTAAACAAATGTAAAAAACAGTTTGCCATTCTAATTATCTGCACTCCATATCTCAGATCGATTGCTAATTACCATTATAAATTATCTGCCTTCCGTCCATCATGTTCCAAATATATAATTTGTAATTTATGTTTCTATTTTGTGTCTTATTCTCAAAAAAGAAAGAGGACACAAGAACATAAAAATGATAAATACTTTGTAGACAAAACCTAAAAACAGATTGCTAATTTCAACTTTTTGCCTTCCGTATCGCAGGTTTTGATATTGATATAATTCCTCAATTACCATGTTTATTTGTCTTGCTTTTCGTTTCTCAGGTCTCCGAATGTATAATTTTACAATCTTCAATGGTTGGTTTGTGTCTTATACTTAAGGGGGGGGGGGGGGGGGGTTAAAAAAAAACAAAAAAGTCGTAGTTAAAACTCAATAACAGAGTGCCATTCTTTATTTACCTGCTTTTCCGTATCATACGATCAGATTTATAACATTGTAGTTTCGCTCTTTTAATGGCTCTCAAACTCATTACACAGTAAGCAATAAATAAAAATTTAGGGAGTCATCGTGGCTCAGATGGTATCGTGCTTGTCTCATGTTCCAACACTGCAGCCTTGGCAGCCACGATGGCACGGGTTCGATTCCCGAAGCAGGAAGCGACGCTGGATGTGTTTTCAGAAAGCTTCGCTTCTGTCCCTTGGTATAATACCCCACAGTTACCCTACAGTTTATAATTAACCCTATAGTACAGTCGCTAATGACCCTGGCAGTCGATGCGACTATAAACATTCAATTAATAAAAAAAAAATTAATAAAAATTAGTATTCTAAGTAAATAAGTTTAGTGCAATAATGTCGTAGGACTATAGGTGGATGTTAAAATAAGAACTTAATGTTTCATATTTACGGGTGTTAGACACTAATTAAAGACAACACGCATTGAATATAAAGGTTTTAATAGTATATTGTGCTACAAGTTGAAAAAGCGAGAGATTTAAAACGAGTGTGAAGTTAGCTACCCGAGCGGAGCGAGGGTGGCTATCACACGAGTTTTAAATCGTCGCTTTTTCAATGTGTGGGACACGATACTTTTTCTATAATTTGTGCAAAAGTGCTAGTTTTTGTTTACCTGTTTTTTGTGTAAAAAGAAGGCGATTTTTTGTCGATTGACGCAACAATGACAATGGCAATTATCAAAACCATGGCAATAATATGGCAGTAATAATAAGCTGGTTCTCACAATTGAATAGTTGGCCCATAAAGTTCAGGGCTTCAAAATTTCCGATTTTTCATGAAAAAAACCAAGCACAGTATTTTCGGAGAAACTGACGGTGTTTTTTTGCTTTTGCCAAGTGACAAAAGTATATACAAAATACACAACTCGAGACTTTTCAGGAAATTGATTTTAGGTTAGGGACGACAGTCGGAAAATAGAATGAAGTTGGCTGCGCACGATGCACGAGTACACCCGAGGCAGCACGAACCCACCCGAAATAACATTTACTTTTGTCACTGTACCTCACTTTTATCACTGTCCATTTACTTTTTCCACTGCATCTGTCCACTTTTGTCACTGTTGCCCGGAAAGGTCGGCACTGCGCATGCGCCACGTCATCGACCAAAAATCGATCACTTTTTACACCAAAAACAGGTGGAAAAACTGGCACTTTTTCGCGAATTATAGAAAAAGAATGTTATTATATTTCAGTTATACAGAACAATAAGTAATTTTATTTATATTTAAAAAAAGAAATTTAAACAAATAAAAAGCTGGCCGGCGCACAAAAATCTATCTTAGGGAATAAGTGAAATGTACCAATAAACTTTTTCTAGAATAAATCACTGAAGAGGGCCCATATATGGAGCCGAAACGTCTGATGGAAATTTAAATCTTCTTCATCATTTACGGACCCAAAAGCCACAAAACGGAAAACTAATATTAGTACTGAGGGTCGCAAAAAGCCAAGAACAATTTAATTAGAAACATTTTCAAAAAATTGCATTGGATTCCTAAAAGGCTGTTTAGTCGAAAAATTAGGAGAGAATAAAAAATTCCTGGACAAAACCCAGAAAGTCGATATTTTTCTCTTCAATTTCATACTTACGGGTTTTTGGGGTCGCTGATTACGAAAATGAACTTCAAAATGGTCAAAAATCAATATTCAAACTAGCGGATTCAAAACGGCGGACTTTTAAATGAAAAAGTTGGTCTTTTCCGCTGAAATAAATTACGGAGAGGCTTTGAGGTCATTGATAACGAAAATGAACTAAAAAAATCAAAATTCAGGATGGCGGATTCAAAATGGCGGCCTTTTTGGAAATACAGTATCTTTCGCTAAAATCAGTAAAGAGGGGGTTTTTGAGGTCACTGATCACGAAAATGGATTTGAAAAATCAAAATTCAAAATGGCAATTAAAGGCTACGCCGCGCCGGATCTCGCTAGATCAAACATACTTTGGTTATTCCTATCCTATATCTGTATAAACTTGGAAATTGAATTGTCATGCTGATACTTCGTTTGTATCATGGAAGTGTGATATAAAAATTTGAAATGTTGCTCTTGGCCTATATTATGTTTATCTTACGGGGTACAAATAGGACAATTTCAACGAGTTCTGTCATCATTGTCTGAATATTCAGTTCAAGAAAATCTACGTTTAACTTTTAAAATTCTGCATCATGAGGGTAGGAGTCATATTCTCGTTACTACTATTGGGTAAGTAATATTTATAAAATATACAAATAAATAAATCTGATTTAGTTAAGTCCAGATATAATCGAAAATTTCTGAGCTTAAGATATCTGATAGGGTAAAGACATCAATATAGTGATCCACTTAAGCCACTTGAGCTAAGTAAACGGTGATTGTGGACAAATTAAAAATGCATTTATATGTATTCTAGGCATTTTATACAGTTTCTCATTAACCCATTCAAAATTTATTGTAAACATTGCAGAAATTATTGAAAGCAACTCATTCCTAACCGCTCAAGCCCCTTGGCTAATCATTCGCGCTGAAAACACGGTAAAAAATCTTGGCGTTGTGCTACAGCTGAAAACTGCATGGCCGCGTAAAAAGAATCTGAGTGAGGGCTGCGAATTAGACAAATTGCTGTAAGACTGACTTTGCATAACAAATTAAACACATTTCATTTAAACTGAAATTGTTTGAATAATTTTTTCAAATTTATGAGATATAACATAAAAACTAATTGCACCGTTCGATTCTATGGAAAAAAAATATAAAATCCATGTAATCGAAATTTTTTTCAGAAAATTTCATATGTAGTATAAATAATCACATAGTACTACGGCACATGATAAAATCTGTTTCAAACTTAAATTGTGGTATTTTTATTTTTTTAATTAAAGAATTTGAATTTGATGTTCAGCAGAATAAGGTAGCAAGTGAATACAATTTTTCACCTCATCTAAATCTTGGAGATTTAAAATCCTTTATGCGACCAGTTGTTAAAGTAAATGATCGATTTTATATTCAAAGAAATACGTTTTGTATCATAAATAATAATTTTAAATCATTCCAAATATCTTTATGCGTTTTACAATTACTTTTTGTTGTAAACAATTTATTCGCACATTTAATCATTTTAAATAAGCAAGCCAATGGTAACCAATCTGGTTGCCGACTTGACGCATGCGTAGTGCGAAAAGGTCACACCAATGTGAATTTGAGGTCCATTAAGCTAGCACCTTCACAATCGAATTATGGGATTTTTCATAGCTCAGAATTTTGGGCTTTTTTACGGCTTTTTTGGGGCCACAATTAAAAATTTTGGGCTCCTTTACTTTTTTCAAAAAATCAATTTTCTTGTGGAGGTGCTAGCTTACATTAACCTAGCACCTCTACTTCCTAAAACCACAAAATAATAAAAATGCAATTCCACCAAAATTTTGGGCTTTTTTTGGGCTCTTGAAATCCGCAAAAAAAATTTCCCCCAAAACAACCCTTAAGTTCCAAAATCAACCCCCTTCAAAACATTCAAAAGCAACCCCTTGACGCCAAGCAGATATGACTTTGTCAAAAAATCATCTTTTTTAGAATTTCACAGTGTGAATAGAGTCTCTGATTTTTGGGCTCCTCAAAAATACGAACACCGATTTTTGGGCTCCAATCCTTAACGTCAAAATCAACCCCGTTGACACGACGCAGATATGACTTTGTCAAAAAATAATCTTTTTTGGAATCTCACAGTGTGAATAGAGTCTCTGATTTTTGGGCTCCTCGAAAATACCCACTCCGATTTTTGGGCTCCAACCCTTATCGTTCAAAAGCAACCCCTCGACGCCAAGTAGATATGACTTTGTCAAAAAATAATCTTTTTTAGAATTTCAAAGTATCAATAGAGTCTCTGATTTTTGGGCTCCTCGAAAATAACAACACCGATTTTCGGGCTCCAACCCTTAACGTCAAAATCAGCCCCCTTGACACGACGCAAATATGACTTTGTC
The DNA here is from genome assembly GCA_932195095.1 of Andricus curvator. NCBI lineage: Eukaryota > Metazoa > Arthropoda > Insecta > Hymenoptera > Cynipidae > Andricus > Andricus curvator. Next base: position 10,869 of record CAKNYM010051845.1, on the reverse strand, counting down.
AAAAAATAATCTTTTTGATAATTTTACAGTGTGGATACAGTCTCTGATTTTTGGGCTCCTCGAAAATACCCACTCCGATTTTTGGGCTCCAACCCTTAACGTTAAATAACAACCCCTTAGTACCACACAGATATGACTTCGCCCAACAGAACATACTTTATCTTTTAACATAAAGTATGTTTTGTAGTTTTAACAGTAGTTAAAACTACTGCCGGAAAAGAACTTAAGGCAAACTTTGGAAAAAAATATTTCAGATTGAAGTTGTTAACTCGCAAAGAGTTATTTAGAGTTCTTTTCAGCTAAGACTTGCAATTCTGATTTAATCGCATGGTTCTCGGGCTCATTTTATTTCTTGTAAGATTTACTACAGAACTTAATTTTTTTAATACAGGTTTTTTGAATATATGTAAGCTCGTTCGAAAAAATTCCCTAACTTTCCTGACTTTCCCTGCACAAGAAACTTCCCTGACATTTCGAAGTTGTTTAGGTGAGTATAAACCCGGCTGTATACATAAAAAGATTATTTTTTGACAAAGTCATATCTCCGTGGTGCCAAGGGGTTGATTTTTAACGTTAAGTGTTGGAGCTCAAAAATCGAAGTGGGTATTTTCGAGGAGGCCAAAAAATCAGAGACTCTATTGATACTTTAAAATTCTTAAAAACATTATTTTTTGACAAAGTCATATCTACGTGGTGCCAAGAGGTTGATTTTTAACGTTAAGGGCTGGAGCCCAAAAATCGGAGTAGGTATTTCGAGGAGCCCAAAAATCAGACTCTATCCACACTGTGAAATTATCAAAAAGATTATTTTTTGACAGAGTCATATCTGCGTGGGAGAATGGGGGTGATTTTTAACGTTAAGGGTTGGAGCCCAAAAATCGGAGTGGGCATTTTCGAGGAGCCCAAAAAAAGCCCAAAAATACGCCGAGATAAATTTGTGAAAAATTCCAATTTTTTGAAGGGGGTTTATTTTGGAACTTAAGGGTTGTTTTGGGGAAAATTTTTTTTGCAGATTTCAAGAGCCCAAAAAAAGCCCAAAATTATGGTGGAATTGCATTTTTATTATTTTGTGGTTTTAGGAAGTGGAGGTACTAGGTTAATGTAAGCTAGCACCTCCACAAGAAAATTGATTTTTTGAAAAAAGTAAAGGAGCCAAAAAATTTTAATTGTGGCCTAAAAAAAGCCCTAAAAAGCCCAAAATTCGGAGCTATGAAAAATCCCATAATTCGATTGTGTGAATTTTCGGAAAAGGCCTATTAATTAAGGCGTCCCCGCCTGTTGATGTCATTACCCTATTTTAAAAAAAAAACTAATGTCGGAAATTCATGTTGATACATTTTATTTTTAAAGTCATTGCAACTTTAGTGACGAATTTCATTGTACTTACTACGGCGCAATTTCCATCTTGCGAGGCAGAATGCGCGGCAAAGCATACTAAATTTTCGTTATTTTTTTTTTTCACATTGAAGACTTGATTCTTATAAAGAACATGCTAACTTATTTTCAAAAATATATGCTTTCAGTACTATAGGGAGCCCGCTCTTATGTGCTGCGCTCCACCAGGTAAATTACACTTACAAATATTTTGATTTATTTAGAATAATTTTAAAAAGCTAAAATAACAATTTGGAAACGAAAAAATACGTTTATGTATAAGAAAGTGATAAAAATAAATCTTTGGTGTAAAAACTTTTAATTTCTTTCATAAGCTTATGTGTGCTAACGAAAATTTATACAAATTAAGATGTCACGAATGAAAAAAGTTTCTTGGATTTTAAACCGCCAAAAAGCGTTTATTAAGTGCAAAAGTAACTGTGATATTTTTCCCATGGGCTGTTAAACCACCCCCAAACGTCAAGAAGTTCGTATTTTCTTATTTGATATATATTTTTTGAGCGCCATTTTCCTACCTCTCTGTACTGGTTGATTTTTTAACATTTTTTGACGGTTTCTACTATTTTTAAACAAAAATAAATCTTATTTGATCAATCAGGTAAGAAAATAAGGATTTTTTTCATTTGAAGGTGGTTTAACAGCTTTTCGAGCCCTCGCTTCAAAAAATCTGAACAAAACTCAGTTGTTTTTTCACCAAATGAAAGCTTTTTGTGATTGTCCCCTCAAAACATAATTTTTCCATATTTGAGCTACCCTAATAGAGCTGGTGATTACAATTATTATGTTAAAGGATATCGCAATCACTCTCACAAACAAGTTAAGAGAACTTTGATGTAGTATTCCCTATAATTTCATAAGATAATAATAAATGTTAATAATTATTTCACAGCTGACCACGCCAAATCAGGGGAAAACACCAATTCTAACAAGAATCATTAAACACTGATATGGATACGTATTATGTTGAATGTAACGTAGCGTGCTTACAAATTTCCTTATTGTTTCAATAAAACTGAAAATGTTACAGTATAGCGTTTTTTTTTAAACATTTCTATTTTTCACGTTTTCCATTCCTATAAACTTCTTTCAATTATTCATATATTTCCACTAAGTAACTATTAGTTTTCCACTATCGACTTAGGAAATATTTCGACTATTCGAATTAGTAATTTTCTACTTATCTTTAGTGGCTCACTTTTCTCTAATTGAGTTAATAGGATTTCACTCTCTTTAATATTTAGTGAGGTCCTACCAACAAACGGTATAAGACTATAGTTAATGGTTAATAGTTAAAAATGTTAATAACAGTATGAATTTTTTCTCTGGACTAATGTTTGTATCTCGTGTTCTTAGACTAATACAAACTTAAATTTTCAATTTTTTAATAACCCTTAAAAAGTAACAATTCTTTTTGTCTTGACTATTTTTTCAAATATCGTGTCATATGGCTTAATATTCAAATTTTCGATTTTTTATCAGAATTTTTATTGGGTAAAATCACAACACTTGTATTACAGGGTCTCTACTTGTCTAGTGATCAGTCAGTTTCAAATCTTCAGGGTTTTCCGGCTTTTTCCTGACCACATTTTCTCCCTCAACCAATTTAAACAGATCTTTTTCTAATTATGCAATTATTCATTTAATCGTGTCAAACTTATCCTCAATCAAAGACTGAAGTAATAAGTATTAATCGAAACTACAACACCAATTACGAGTATGAAACCGCCTGTTTATCAACGATTGCTTAGGTTCTATTAATGTTAATTATATAAAAGTTAAAATTTGTTCTCATAAATATGTTGTCATTTTGTCAATTTTCAAGAATGTATTGCAATATAGTCAAAATTTCAATGTTTTCTTAAAGTTTTAATGAAATCTAAAATAAATATTTTTCAATGTTCTATGTTAATTTCTATACAATCTGACCATTTTATTATCATTATTATGAAAATGTTTGCTTGCGTGGTGCAACATGTTTAAAGTAAAAACAAAAATGTTCGAAACATTTTAATATTTTTTCTGCTGACAGAATTTTTTTCGTAAAATATATTAAATAAGTAATCAGGAGGCTTTTATCAAATTTATTAGAAATATATGGATGATTGCCAAAAAGTTTACCATTTTAGAAAATTACATTTTCGAAAACAAAAGAACTGTCAGGCCGCATATATAATATTTTTTTTTAATCAAGGGTAACCCAAAAGATTATGAAAATATAAAACTTAGAGGTCAAAGAATGTATTTGCGATGAATATGAATTTTACACATTATTAAAGGTCGCATGGTGGTAAAATTTCAAAAATCTTTTAAAAATATACGCTGAATAGATACAAATATTTTTAAACACGGGAACAATAAATGCTTTCATCATTAATTTCATTTTGATTTCAGCGTTTCAAAAAATCCTCTAATTTTATATTATGATAAATTAATATCGAGCGTTACCGGTCTTTTTATAAAAAATATTATGCAAAAATACTGATTACTATTGACAGTAATTTGGAATCAACGTTGATAAATTGATTTTTAAATATACTAAAAGCTTCGTTAGCATAAATTTAACAATTTTGTCTCGCACTATAAATAGTTCGAATAATCATTTTTGAGATGTAACCTTAAATAGCCTCAAACAAGCCTGAAATAACCCTATAGTCAGTTCAAACATACTTTGTTTTTTCCTACATCTGTATAAACTTGGAAGTTGAATTGTCATGCTGATACTTCGTTTGTATACCGGCGAAGTTTGATATGAAAATTTGGAATGTTGCTCGTGGCCTAGATTTTGATTATCTTGCTGGGTATAAATAGGACAATTTCAAAGACTTTTCTCATCATTGTCTGAATATTCAGTTCAAGAAAATCTACGTTTAACTTTTTAAATTCTCCATCATGAGGTTAGGAGTCATATTCTCGTTGCTACTATTGGGTAAGTAATATTGGTAAAATATACAAATAAATAAATCTGTTTTAGTTCAGTCCACACATAATTGAAATTTTCGGTACTTTAAAATATCTGATGGGATAAAAACATCAATAGTGAGCCACCCCAGGCGGAAATATTATATATAGTTTATATATAGTGTGAAGTATTATATATAATATTCATTTGTTTTATATAAAAAATGTATAAAACAAATGAATATTATATATAATACTTCACACTATATATAAACTATATATAATATTTCCGCCTGGGACTTAAGCCACTTGAGCTAAGTAAACGGTGATTGTGGACAGAGTATAAATGCATTTATATGCATTGTAGACATTTTATACAGTTTCTCCTTCACCCATTCAAAATTTATTGTAAACATTGCAGAAATTATTAAATGCATATGAAAAAGAGCCTGCCCGCACAAAATCCAAAATTTTCACGCCCTCCCCTTTGTTAAATATTTGTTCAACTGAGAAAATTTTGTCTTGATAAATCACCGTTCAATAAAAATATATTTTTCCCAAGTTTGAGTCCGATTCACGAAAGTATAAGACAAGTTTAATATTGGTAACTGTCTTATGAAAAGGCCTACTAATTAAGGCTCCCCCCTGTTGGTGTTATTACCCTATTTTTCAAAAAAACTAATATCGGAAATTAATGTTGATATATTTTATTTTTAAAGTAATTGCAACTTTAGTGACGAATTTCGTTGTACTTGCCGGAAAGGTATGCGAAGATACATGCAATGTAAGCATACGAAATTTTCGTTATTTCCCTTTTTCACAGTCAAAACTTAATTCTCATAAGGAACATGTTAACTTATTTTCAAAAATATATGCTTTCAGGGAATTCCAGGTCCAAATTGCTGCCCTCCATCCGGTAACTTACACATACAAATATTTTGATTTATTTAGAATAATTTTAAAAAGCTAAAGTAACAATTTTGAAACGAAAAAATACGTTTATGTATAAGGAGGTGATAAGAATAAATCTTTGGTGTAAAAACTTTTAATTTCTTTTATGAGCTTGTGTGTGCTAACGAAAATATATACAGATTAAGGTATCACGAATGAAAAAAAAGTTTCCTGGATTTTAAACCGCCAAAAAGCGTTTATTAAGTTCAAAAGCAACTGTGAATTTTTTCCCCAGAGCTGTTAAACCACCCTCAAACATAAAAAAATCGTATTTTCTTACATGATATATATATATATATATATATATATATATATATATATATATATATGCACCATTTTCTATTAAACACATTAGGCATCAATTGCAAATATCACAAAGTAAACAATTCTAAATTGTAAATCGTTGAAATTGCACAGTTTTTAATTGCTTACCTTCAAAGTTCAAATAATCCAAAAAAATGTTAAAAATTATGTAGGGTTAGAATATAAATATTGAAAATTGAATAATATATTTTAACATTGACGAAATGAACCTCTCCGGATGCAAAGGGGGTAAGCGTTGATTTAGCCTGATTTTAAGGCGCATATTTGTTATCTCTTGAAAATATTTGGGGGTTTTGCAGTTTTTGAAGTAATTGATCAAAAGTGCCAACGTCGATACCACGCTGAAAACACCAGTTCTCGTAAGATCACTGAAGTTAAGCATTGTTGGGCGCGGCTAGTACTTGGATGGGTAACCGTTCAGGAATACCTGCGTGCTGTTGGCCCGTCGTGGGTGTGGTGGGCCCACATTGGTAGTAAATATCCACCTAGAAACACTACCCGAATCGGGTAGTGAGGCAATGAACTTTCGAGTTCGAACTGCTAATCTATGTATGTATGTATACATATCTAACAAAATTTTTATTTCCTTATTTGAAACTGTAGGGAGCTCGAGAATTAATTTTCTGTTCAGAAAAATAGGAGCGTTTTAAAATGTTGAGTGCCATTTTCCTGCCTCTCTGTACTGATTAATTTTTGTTATCCTTTTCGTCGTTTTCTACTATATTGAAACAAAAATAAATTTGATTTGATCTATCTGGAAGGAAATATAGATTTTTTTGTGTGAAGGTGGTTTAACAGCTTTTCGAGCCTTCGTCAAAAAAATCAGAACAAAACTCAGTTGTTTTTTTGAGCAAATGAAAGCTTTTTGGGATTGTTCCCTCACAACATAATTTTTTCATATTTGAGCTACCCTAATAGAGCTGGAGATTACAATTATTACGTTAAATATTGTAGTCACTTTCACAAACAAGTTAAAATAACTTTGATGTAGTATTTTCTATAATTTTATAAGATAATAATAAATGTTAATAATTATTTCACAGGTTAACAGGGCAAATGAGGACAAAGCAGGACTTCTAAAAAAATCATTAAACACTGATATGGATACGTATTATGTTGAATGTAACGTAGCCTGCTTACAAATTTCCTTATTGTTTTAATAAAGCTGAAAATGTTACAGTATAAAGTTTTTTTATTGAACATTTCTATTTTTCATGTTTCCCATTCCTATAAACTTCTTTCGATTAATATAAACAGCCTAAAATAAATTCATATATTTTGGCTATAAGTAACTAATAGTTTTCCACTATCGACTTAGGCAATATTTCTCTACTTATCTTCTGGACTAATTTTTGTGTATCGTATATTCTTAGACTAATACAAACTTAAATTTTGGATTTTTTAATAACGCTCTTGATTGTTCCTGAGATAATTTTAATGGTTAATTTCTATACAATCGGACCATTTTATTACCATTATTGTGAAAATATTTGCTTGCGTGGTATACAATGTTTAAAGTTAAAGCAAACAGGTATTCGTGAATTTTTTATAAAATTTATTAGAAATGTAATGGTGATTGCCAAAAAGTTGACCATTTTAGAAAATTATATTTTCGAAAACAAAAGAACTGTGAGGCCACATTTATAATATTTTTTTAATGAAGGGTAACCCCAGAGAGTATGAAAATATAAAACTTAGAGATCAAAGAATGTATTTGCGATGAATATGAATTTTACACATTATTAAAGGTCGCATGATGGTAAAGTTTCAAAAATCTTTTAAAATTATACGCTGAATAGATAAAAATATTTTTAAACACGGGAACAATAATGTTTTCACCATTAATTTCATTTTGATTTCAGCGTTTCAAAACATCCTCTAATTTTGTATTATGATGAATTAATATCGAGCGTTACCGGTCATTTTATAAAAAATATTATGCAAAAATAGTAATCCCTATTGACAGTAATTTTGATTCAAAGTTGATAAATTGATTTTTAAATATACTAAAAGCTTCGTTAGCATAAAATTACCAATTTTATCATGCACCATAAATAGTTCGAATAATTACTTTCGAGATTTAACCTGAAATAGCAATGCCGCCTGACAAAACAAAAAACCTGCGTGACAGACCTTGAAGTGATTTTTAAAATCCTTGACTGCAAAATATTGAACTCTACTTTTAAAATTTTTTCTCAACACAACATAAGTGACATTTGTTATTTCAAGTATTTAAAAAATGGTGTTAATATTACTTGACAATTTTTCATTTTATATTATTTTATAATTACATAAACAAAGTCGTCCAAATTCCGGCGAAATAAGTGTATAAGAATGGGAAACGTGAAAAATACAAACGTTGAATAAAAAAAAAAAAAACGCTGTACTGTAGCATTTTCAGTTTTATTAAAACAATAAGGAAATTTGTAAGCAGGCTACATTACATTTAACATAATGCGTATCCATATCAGTCCTTAATGATTGTGTTTAGAAGTGCTAGAAGTGCTGTTATGCCCTGATTTGCGGTGTTTAGCTGTAAAATAATTATTAACATTTATTATTATCTTATAAAATTATAGGGAATACTACATGAAAGTTCTTTTTAACTTGCTTGTGAGAGTGATTTCGATATTCTTTGACATAATAATTGTAATCTCCAGCTCTATTAGGGTAGCTCAAATATGAAAAAATTATGTTGTGAGGGAACAATCCCAAAAAGCTTTGATTTGCTCAAAAAAACAACTGAGTTTTGTTCTGATTTTTTCGACGAAGGCTCGAAAAGCTGTTAAGCCACCTTCACACAAAAAAATCTATATTTCCTTCCAGATAGATCAAATCAAATTTATTTTTGTTTCAAGATAGTAGAAAACGACGAAAAGGATCAAAAAATCAATCAGTACAGAGAGGTAGGAAAATGGCGTTCAAAATTTTAAAATACTCCTCTTTTTCTGAACAAAAAATTAATTCTCGAGCTCCCTGGGAAAAAATTCCCAGTTGCTTTTGCACTTAATAAACGCTCTTTGGCGGTTTGAAATCCAAGAAAATTTTTTTCATTCGTGACACCTTAATCCGTATGTATATATTTTCTTTAGCACACACAAGCTCATAAAAGAAATGAAAAGTTTGTACCGACTTATTATCTGTTTACCAAAGATTTATTCTTATCACGTTGTTCTTATACATAAACGTATTTTCTCGTTTACAAATTGTTATTTTAGTTTTTTTAAATTATTCTAAATAAATCAAAATATTTTTAAGTGTAATTTACCTAATGTACCGCAGCAATATCGTGAGCAATTCTGAAAGCATATATTTTTTTAAATGAGTTAACATGTTCCTTATAAGAAATAAGTTCTCAATGTGAAAAAGATAAATAACGCAAATTTGATATGCTTACATAGCAATCACCACCCTCTCTGCAATAGGTTTTGTCGTCTGCCGTAGTAAGTACAACGAAATTCGTCACTAAAGTTGCAATCACTTTAAAAATAAAATATATCAACATTAATTTACGATATGAGTTTTTTTGAAAAATAGGGTAATGACAACAACGGGTGGACGCTTTAATTAGTAGTCATTTTCCGAAAATTCTCGCCTGAGTATATGAAATGAGAAAGTTAAAAATATTAAACTTATACTTTCGTGAATCGGACTCAAACTTGTGCAAAATGTATTTTTACTGAACGGTGGTTTATCAAGAAAAAATTTTTTCAGTTGGACAAACATTTAACAAAGGGGAGGATGTGAAAATTTTGGATTTTGTGTGGGCAGGCTTTTTTCAGATGCATTTAATAATTTTTGCAATGTTTACAATAAATTTTGAATGGGTGAATGAGAAACTGTATAAAATGTCCACAATCACCATTTACTTAGCTCAAGTGGCCTAAGTGGCTCATTATTATTGATGTCTTTATCCCATCAGATATATTTAAAGTTAAGAAATTTTCAATTGCGTCTGGACTGAACTAAATCAGATTTATTTGTATATTTTATAAATATTACTTACCCAATAGTAGCAACGAGAATATGACTCCTACCCTCATGATGCAGAATTTAAAAAGTTAAGCGATTTTCTTCTACTGAATACCAGATAATAATGAGAAAGCACGTTGAAATTGTCCTATTTATACCCCGCAAGATAATCAAAATCTAGGCCAGGAGCAACATTCCAAATTTTCATATCAAACTTCACCGTGATACACACAAAGTATCAGCATGACAATTCAATTTCCAAGTTTATACAGATGTAGGAAAAAACAAAGTATGTTATTATTAACATTTATTATTATCTTATAAAATTATAGGGAATACTACATGAAAGTTCTTTTTTAATTGCTTATGAGAGTGATTTCGACATTCAGCTTTCGATATTTCGATATTCAGCGATCTTCAGCTCTGTTTGGGTAGTTCAAATATGAAAAAATTAGGTTTTGAGGGGACAATACCAGAAGGCGTTCATTTGGTGAAAAAGCAACTAAGTTTTGTTCAGATTTTTTTTACGAAGGCTCGAAAAGCTGTTAAACCACCTTCAAATGAAAAAAGTCCATATTTTCTTACCTGATTGCTCAAATCAAATTTTTTTTTCAAAAATAGTAGCAAACGTCAAAAAAGGTGAAAAAATCATTCAGTATCAATCAGTATATTTAATTTATCCTGAATTCTTTCAAACTTACCTTGAATTCTTAGGCATTTTATCAAATTATTTTGAATTCCCTTGAATTGTTTTCAATTTACTTATTTTTTTAAAACATTCATTTATGTGGTTGAAAATTTAACTATATTGTTGAAAATTCGTGTCATTTTTGGTTAAAAATTCAACTTCATATTTTGTTAAAAATTCATTTTTTTCTTTGAAAATTCTTTTTTTTTTGTTTCAACTAAGTAGTTGAATTTTGAAACAAAAAGGGTTTTTCAGGCGCTATAATTCACGATTAGCGAAAATCTTGAAAAATCAAATAGTTATATCAGAAGAATAATCCAGGGACCAAAGTCCATACTTTTCCAGGTCCGTCAAGCTAGCACCTCCACAAAGGAAATTTACATTTTTCAATACACCATAATTTACGGCTTTTTTACGGCTATTTTTAGGCGCAAATTAAAAATTTACGGCTCCACTAGTTTTTTCAAAAAATGAATTTTTAGGCATGGGGTGCTCACTGGGCGTCAAGTTAGCACCTCCAACACATAAAAAATGTTTTAAACAGGAAAACAACTACGCCATATTTTACGGCCTTTTTACGGCTCTTAAATGTACTAAATTTCAATTTTCCAAAAACAACCCTTCATGGTCAAAATCAACCC
>CAKNYM010051844.1:382816-415151 GCA_932195095.1 Andricus curvator | reverse complement strand
AGGTTAGAACTGAATGCGGAAAAGTCCAAGGTTATGGTTTTCAGAAAAGGAGGTGGAAGGGATAAGGAAGGGGAGTGGAAGTGGAAGGGAAAGGCGGTGCAGGCGGTGAAAGAGTTTGTGTACCTGGGCTTCTTGTTTCGGAGGAATGGCGGAGTGGATGGTCACATAAAAGAGAGTGTGAGAAGGGCAAATGTTGTGATGAGGCAGGTGTGGGGGTTGGGAAAGAAGTTATTCGCAGATGATTTTGGAAGGAGAATGAAATTGTTTGACTCACTAGTGATGAGTGTGCTATTGTATGGAGTAGAGGTGTGGGGGTGGAAGGAAAGCGAAGAGGATAATAGGATACAGGAGAGATCTGTAAAGTGGACACTGGGGCTGGCAAGGAACACGCCTAATTATATTGTCAGGAGGGAGACGGGGAGAACGAGTGTAGGGATTCTAGCGGGGAGTCGAGCGTGTAAATATGAGGAGAAATTTTTGGAAGAGGGGGGAAGTAAGCTGTTTAGGGAGAGTTGGTGGGAAAAGGAGAACAGGAGAGGGGGCGGGAAGATGGAGGTTGAAAGAGAAATGTATTTTAGAACGGATGGACTGCAGATGGATGAAGTGAGAAGGATGCATGAGGAAGGAAGGAAGGTATATGAGTTTGTATAGAAAAACAGCATGCAGAGAGAGAAGACAGCAGGGGAAGAGAGAATAAGAGAGACAAGGTTTAATGGGAACTATGTATGGATTATGCCAAGGGCGAGAGCGCAATATTTGTGTGAAAAAGGAGAGAAAGCAAGTCAGGAACTGATAGCGAGGATGAGATGTGGGTGCATGGAGGGTTTCAATAGGTTCTGGCTCGCTAGGGAAAAGAGGATGTGTGAGCTATGTGGGAAGGGGGAGGCAAGAGTGGAGCACTGGTTGGAGGAGTGCGTAGAGGTGGAAAGGAGTCAGATAAGCATGGAGGTATTGATGCATGAAAGGGGGGACAAAAGGGCAGTAGCATGGGTGAAGGGAGTTTTGGGTAAGATGGAGAAGAAGAGAAGGAAGGAGGAAGAGGAATGGAGAAGGAAAGATTGTAAATAGAGGAGGAAGTAAATAAAAGTAAATGTAAATATTGTAAATAGTAGATAAGTATTAGGTAATAGCCGCGGAGGCAGAGTTTGGTAATGCGAGACAAAGCAAGAAAGTAGGGACATGCGAGCGAGGCGAGGCGAACCGAGGAAGGCAATGCGATAAGAGCGAGCGGCGTTAGAGACAAGGTGTAGAAGGATCTTAGTTTTAAGGGTTAGTTTTAAGAAAATTCTGTAAAAAATGGATGGGTAAGCAAGTCAATTTTTCAAGGCCAGCAGGCTAAAGAATAAACGTTTATCTATCTACTGTCGCACTGCACCTGAACTTAACTTTGAGGTTATTTTGAGCCCCATTAATCGCTGGTTAAGTCATTAACTGGCTAAAAATGGCCGTTTAAGTTAAATAGCGATTGGGCTACTTTAATCATGGTTTAAAAGTTGGTGAAAAGCAATGTACTGATTAAATAAAGGTAATCAAGGATTACAATTTATTAGCGGTTGGTGGAAGCGGTCCAAAGTGTGTAAAGATTTTGTTCTTCAGATTGACGTAATCACTTGTAAATATCTTACATTGGTGTAGGTGGCGTAACTGATTTACAAGTGTCACAATACCTTCTTATCATTATGTAAATGAAGTTGAAAATGTTAGACAATCGCCTTCTTTTGCCAAACTTTTTACAAATGCAGGCTCAAGATTATTAAAATAAAAAAATTAAGATATCTTTTAGAGTTACTTGGAAAACTTTTTTTTTCATAAATTATGATGATATTAAGGTATACCCTACATCCAAAAAAGTGGTTCGCTTCGAATTTTTTACTTAGTGGCGATTCGCTACCGCGAATCATTGTTAGGCTGTAACCGACTTATACGAAATAAAATGAAATAATCGAATTACGTTTTAACTAAGTTTAATACATTCTTAGCATTACAAATTCATTAATCATCTTTGTCTTTTCACAGAAATATCGTCAGGTGTGTCGCCCAAAACAAGGGACTTCCTGACAAATTTTGGAATGAGTAGTGAACATACGAATGATCAAGGTAACCATTTTCTCTACAGACATTCATAGCGTATAAGAATATACAATTTTGATTTCGTGATAGTAGACAATTTCGAGACGCTGATAATAATAAAATTCCTAAATTATCCATAGCACATATAGGTTTCACAAATATGAACAATTTTTAATGGAAGAATTAAAAAAATATCACTATTTAAAATTTAGCAATATTTAAAGAACATTATTATTAGACATAAGTCATCTTTTAGAGAACAGCAAATAAAACTGTAAATATTTGTGGAGACAGTTAAGATCTCCAGATACGTAACAACAATTCGGCATTTATGAAAATATTAAAATTACAAAAATAAGCATTTTTTGCAACACATTTCAATTACTTCCAAACTTCTTTTGTTCAACTTTGCAGTGATACAATTTCTTTTGATATTTTGAAATTTATTGAAACAGGTCATAAATCAATATGATGACTAACTAAAAATGATTTCCAGTAACATTATTGTTCAAAAAATTAATTTCTCTTATCATCTTCTCTCAGGTAATTGCTAGAAAGTTGCGGTTTTTTTCTGTTAACTTTGCTTTGGCTTTTTTGTTATGAGCAATAATAAATAAGCATTGGAGAGAATCATTTTTTAAACAACCCTTTTCTTTTTTGTGGATATATTTTTCTGAAACAAAACAGAGAACCGGAAGCAGTTTCATAACTAAAAGGTTAAATCCTCCCAATAGAATTTTTTTTAATGCATTTATTTTTGTGTGGATTCAAGACAATTTTTTTGGCGATTTGCATGGAGATTGAAGAAAAAATAAAGACCACCCTAGTAGTCAATGAATAATTGCAGTGGTGTAAACGATAGTTTGACTTAAGTTTAGAGTTAGTCGGATTTTTCAAAACCGACTCAGCAGTTTGATATTGAGTCGAATTTTATAGTGTCTGCACAAAAGGCAAGTAATAAATAAATCGGTTTTTGAAATCGCTTAGCTGCCTGAAACTCTGGAGTTGAAAATGTCCGGAATGTTGAACAGTACAACAATAAAATATTGCTGCATTTTTAACCAAGAAGTATTGCCTTCTGGCAAAGTATACGGGATTCCTTTTATTGGCGGGATTCTAAAAAAGTCCTAAAAATTCATAGCAAATTCAAAAGAACTCTAGGTTTATTCCACCAAGTATAAAAATTCATTTTAGACAAAATATATGGGACTATTAAATCTTTTTTTTCTTGTTGCAGAGTTGATTGCACAGTTAGAGCGTTCAGATACTGGCACCTCTATTCCTGATATTTCTCGTTCCAAGACTTCTTATTCTCATGATAGACATCAATCTCCTGAAAGGTCTCTTCATTCTGCCAGACCTTATTTTCCTGGCAGGTCTTCTCCTCCTTCCAAGCCTCATCTTCGTGCCAGGTCCAGGTCTCCCTCTGCCAGGCATTCTACTTTACAAGTTCTTGGATATGACCTTGAAAAACTCAGATCTATTCGGCTTATTTCCAACGTAAATCCAGACCAACATTTCGAAATTCGAAGATACACTTTTCCTCCCGATAAACCAATTTATTTGAGAAGGAGAAATTATGTCCTTCAGTCCATGCCAACTGGAGAACAATCTGTATTGTCAACGTCCAATGGTGACGTGTTTGCAATTATAGAAGTTGATAAATACCTTCGTGCAATATTTCGAATAAGAGATGGCACTCAAGAACGGGCAAAAATAAACATGGACACCGGCAGGGTTGACTTTATGACCCCAAAAGAAATGATGGAATGTCCCGCAGGAAGACAACGCCCAATCTCAAGAAATTTTCAAACAGCAATGGTATACGAATTTCTTCCCTAGGATATTGTTCATTTGTAAAAAAAATAAATGAAATGTAATATTGTTTGTGATCCGAACTAGGATCAATATGTCACAAGTAACTTGCATGTGACGGGTCAGATTCTGTAAACGTCAGTGACAGTGAAAAACCTAACTACTTTATTATAACTTGGGCAGCCCTTGTAAATGTCTACTTTTAGCAAATAATTGAATACGTTTTTTTGTTTCATTAACTGAAAAGTTTTACCCTACCGCTCAAGACATTTTTGATTACATAACCTCATCAATAGTTTGTATCGGAAATCGTTTTTTAAATACATTTTCTGCAACTAAAATTTCAACTATACCATTTTTTGTGGAAAATATATGTAATTGATTGGAAATTGATCTTTTATAGTTGAAACTTCATGAAGTTTGTTCGCACTTCGTCTTTTTCGTAGAACACACATCCTCTTGGTTGAAAGTTGAAATTTTTTGGTGAAAATTTAATTATTTGGTTGAACATTCCTCCTTTTGCTTTGAAAATTCACTAATTTGGGTAATATTTTCATTTTTTGTTCATAAACGCAACTGTTTGATTAAATATTCATCTCTCTGATTGAAAATTATTCCTTTGTAGTTGAAATTGATGTGTTTTGCTGGGAAATTAGTTTTTTAATATGAAGATTTAGTTATCCTACTTTTTATCGGAAAATAATATTTTTTATGAAAGATGTATTTTCTTTAGGTAAAAATTCATGTATTTTGTTGAAAATTCGATTTTTTTTCGTAGAAAATTAATCTTCTTAGTTGAATACTTTTTTCCGATTCGGAATTAATTTTTCTAACTCTTAATTTACCAATTAGATTCTTGGTTTCGACTTTAAGGTCTTCCAGAATCCCTAAAAAGCAACTTTTTTAATAATAAATTTTTTTTGCAATTTCTCAGATCCGGTGGTAAGAGCATGCAAATCCCAACCACGAAAAAGCGGAACCAACCGAATGATCAATTGATCATTAATTAGGCGACTGTTTATATGTAACTACTTCTTTGTCCAAGATAATCCTAAATATCATACTTTTATCATCATTATACATAAAACAAAAAAATTATATAATCGTTTTAATCATCTCTAAAAAAAACTTTTTCACTTCTTGCACATTTTTCGTATAATAAATCGTTTGCAATTTACAGCATTACAAACAAATGCTTGCTACATCCAAGATAAATCTCTTCAAATCAAAAATTAATCCTCCAATCAAATAAAAAGTTCTCACCGTGAATTATTGTTAAACATTTTATATTTTTAGGAGGAAATCGAATATTCATGTGTTAATAAAAAAACGTCCAGGCCAACGAGTGTCGTAATTTTCCCTGTAACTGTTACAAAACCTATACTCACCATTAATAACATTAATTATTCTTCAGAAACTTTCTTGCTTCATCTAAATTCATAGCCCAGTGATTTTAAAAAAAAATAAGAAGAAGCTAGATTCTAGCTTCATGCTTATAACCTTTTAAAAACCAAACAATGAACTTCTGAATAAATTTTGTTCACCAAGCAGTTAGTTTTCCACTTTTGAATTAGAAAAAATCTCGAACACTTGAATTAGTAATTTTCTGCTAATCTTTGTTAGCTCACTTCTCGCTAATCCAATCTGTACAATTTCACTAGCAATTAGTTCAAGTTTACCAATTTTGATTAAGAGAGACCTCAAAGTACCTCTTGCATAAGGAAAAAGCTATGCAATTGAAATAAGCTTCTTTAGGCACTGAAGTTCATACTTATTCAAGCTGATGATTATTCATCAGCAAACATAGGAGAAGGACAAGTTTGATGCATATAGTTGAAGAGATAACGACTGTAGGTTATACCATGTAATCTGATCAAGAACTAGAATGTGCATCACTTACATTGTTAGCCAAATTCTTATTTAATAAATGAATTAGCTTTTCCTTTAATTAGGAAAAATGGGGATTGTTTTTATTCTCGTCTTATCATTGGCGGTTATCTTCAATTCTGTTGGTGAGTATAATAATATATATATATGCTTAAATTTAAGCACATTTTTTAAGCTATACGCAAAACAGAATGTGTGCGACTTAATCTGCTAAGTTACACAGCCCCACAATCCACGTTTTTCTCCATCAGGTCAGAGTCAAGGTCATTTCAAGGTCAAATCAATATTATTCTACGAATGTGGGCCAAGATGCCGTTTCTGTATATTTTTGAGATCCCTGAGTCCGAATACGAAGTCTGTTTGTCTCCAAAAATCATGATCAAGGTCATTTCAAGGTTAAATCGAGGAAAAAACCTGTGAGCAGAAACAATTGCTAAATCTATACGTTTTTTTGGGTCGCTGAGTCCAAATCCGGGGTCCGTTTTTCTCCATCAGGTCAAGGTAATTTCAAGGTCAAATCAATATTATTCCACGAATGTGGGCCGAGATGCCGTTTCTGTATGTTTTTGAGGTCCCTTAGTCCGAACTCGAGGTTTGTTTGTGTCCATAAAGTAAGCGTCAACGCCATTTCAAGGTTAAATGAAGGAAAAAACCTGTGAACAGACACAATTGCTACATCTATACGTTTTTGGGGTCGCTGAGTTTGAATCCGGGGTCCGTTTTTCTCCATCAGGTCAGGGTCAAGGTCATTCCGGAGTCAAATCAATATTATTTCACAAATTTGGGCCAAGATGCCGTTTCTGTACGTTTTTGAGGTCCCTAAGTCCGAATTTGAGGTTTTTTTTGTCTCCATCAAGTCAGGTTCAAGGACATTTCAGGATAAATCAAGGAAAAAACCTGTGAACAGACACAACTACCACATGTATACAATCTTGATGCATTTTGTTACGTGTATGCTAAGTATCACCTATCAGCTGACCGAAGACAAATATCCGATAAAAATAAAAAAATTTACAAAAACTGTTTGGATATGATTCCGAAAAAAACCTGAAGAATTAAAGTTTGTAAAACATGCATATTGGGAAGAGCCAGCATGCGCAGCAAAGTGTTATATATTTTTGACAAAAGTGACAGGAATTAATTTAAAAAATATTCAGAGTATCAAATATCCTGAAGTTTCAACGTTAGTGAGACCAGTAGAGGAAAATATTGATATTGACGATGAAAGCGAAAGTTCAATAGATTCGATGTAACTTTATTTAAGTTTGTCCTGAATGAGTGAGAATTTAATCTTAGTTAAGTCTGCAGGATCCAGAATGTTTGTGGTAAAAAACGAAATTGGAGAAGTCTGCCTATTGATAAGGAATTCGTACCATATGTTCACGTGCACATATATTTTCCTGATGAAAGTGTGATAATAGTTTTGAATTACGCAGTTCAATGCACAAGAAATATGTACTAAAAAACATTTTTTTAATTATATCGATAACATGCATGGCAGGCCAATATACTCTAAAAACAGGGGGAATACGGAGATTTTTCACAAAGATAGCAGATAAATAGTTGATTTGGACCAAATTCGAGAATTTCAAAATAAAATTATAATAAAGTTTTTTTTTAATACAGAAGTAATAATGAGGTATTAAAGCAATCAACGCCATGAAAATTATATCTGAAATAATCAGAAATGTATGAGTTCATATAAGTTATTATAAAATAATGAAAGTAACGCATGAGCCTTCAGTTAAAGAGATTGATGAAAAATATCACCTTAAGATTCGATGTTCGAAATTCCATTGCAAATTGTGTTTGTTTATGCTTTTTTTAGAAAAGAGATCATAACCTCATGAGTACGCTTGCAAATTAATGTTTTTAAATCTGTTCGTTGTCAGCATTATTGTTTTGAATGTTAGGAGAAATTTAGGATAATTTTTAGATTCTTCTTTTCAAATCTCTTTTTAAAAATTAAGATACCCGGCAAAAGTGGCTCACCCACATGGACATTACAGATATAATTTTTTTCAAATCAGATAATATCTTCAGTGAGAATTTTTGGTCAAAAAAATTATACTCATAAAGATAAAATCAATAAATTTTGGTTAAAATCCCAGTCAAAATCCCAGTAGGTATTGGTAATAAAAAATAAAAATTTTTTAAAATATTTTCAAACAATTAAATTATAAATTAATATTACTGTCAGATCAAAATTTAATGCAGATCGAATCAATCAAATACCTAACTAGACTTGAATCCTCAGACTAGTAAGAATATGCAGATTGTTCTTGTTATTGTACAAACTGCCCATTAGGAAGTAAATAAATAAACTGTCAAATAATACAAAGACGAATCGATTAAGTAATAATTGAGTGAATTGGGTGAAATTATTTATTCGCTGAAAATCACAAAAACATTAATAAATCGCTTCAATTATTCAAAATTTTGATCAATTAGTATAATCAGTCTCAAATTAGTAATGAGCAGTAGACTCGTTTAGATCGATATAAAATACATTAAAAATAATCAATTAGTTAATTAACCAGAGTAATCAGCAAACTAGAGAATGATTCAAATGATTAATAAAATCATTAGGTATCGATTTGAGTTCAAAACTTACAAAACTACGAATAAAGCTGAAATTGAAGCATCTCCTTTGATGAACCAAAAAATCGCAATGAACTGTTGGAATGTTGCTTCAAATAATTAATTAGACATTTTAAATTATCTACATAGAAACACTGCACGTGCCTTCATAGTCCAGTCATCTGGTCGGAAAAATGTTGCAAATCCGGTAATTTTTGGAGGAGTCATTTTTTTTCTCTTAAATGCTTCATTTGGGGGTGCATAATAAGGGTTAGGTTCTGTGAACAGAATTTTGTCCCGGAAAACGGAAATTTTTTTGGTAAAAGGTGCAAAATATCACATGGCAGTGGATTGGTGCTTTCCTGTGCATTTTAGGGATAAAAGTGTTCTTACCAAAATTAAAATAGGTAAAATTCTGCGTTAAACTAAAAAAAGGTGTTCTACCACCAATAGTCTAGGATTTACGGCCTTTTAAAAAACCCCGATTTTTTTCAATTTTTTGCCAAAAATCACTTGTTTTTTTTTTGTTTCTCTGTAGCTTGGATCCTGATCGCCGGATCCAAAAGTGGCCAACAGATGAATCAAAGTAGATGTAAATGCATGTAATTAAAAAAAAAAAAAAAAAACATTGTCCTAACTACAATAGATCGCGAGTTAGCACCTGCCGAAGGTGACCCATTTCGACCTGAATTTACAGGTAAATGCCCAGAGTTCAGTTTTTTGTAAATAGCTCGTTTCGGGGTTGTCACAGAAGAAAGTTCCTAGAGAATGAATGAAAGAGGACAAAATTCTGCGTAAGTTAAAAAAAAGATGTTCGTACCCCCAATAGGTCACAAGTAATGACCTTCCCAAATATACCTGTTTTTTGTGCTTTTTTAACCGAAAACCCGATAGTCGTGTTTTTTGGAAATCACTCGTTTCATGGATGTCACACGAGAAAGTTCTAAGAAGTTAAATGAAAGAGGACTTAATTCTGCGTAAGTTAAAAAAAAAAACTTTTCCTACCCCTAATAGGTCACGAATAATGACCTTGCAAAGTGTACCCTTAATCAGTTCGGTGACTAAATCGCACCGCGGAACAAACTACGTTCATTTTCTTAACATATATATATTTTTAAGTCAAGTAATAGTGATCAAATGATTATTTAATTATCAAATTAATAATAATAAACCACTTTTAATTAATAAATGAATCATTATTTAAATAAATAAATTTCCATCACCCATCAAATGTGCATTTGTTCGGAATTTTTCACTCAAATTTCTATTAGGGAGGCTTATTATAGATCATGAATAAATATTTAATCATTTTCAATCAATAAATTAATAATTTTTTAAATAAATAAATGTTCATCATCCATGAAGTGTTCATTTTTTTGCATTTTTCACTCAAATTTCTATTAGGGACGCTTATTATAGATCAAAAATGAATATTTAATCATTTTTAATATTTAAATAATCGTTTAAATAAATAAATTTTCATCATCCATCAAGTGTTTATTTTTCGGCATTTTTTACTGCAATTTCCGTTTCGGGGGTTTATTATAGATGAAAAATTGATATTTAATCATTTTTAATAAATAAATAAATGTTTAAATAAATACATTTTCATCACCCATAGAATGTGCAGTTCTTCGCATTTTTTACTGCAATTTCCGTTAGGGGGGTTTATTATAATTAGCAAAATACCAATTCATTAGTAGAAATTCTTGTGTTACATTTTTAATGCATTATTAATAATAATTTCTCGTTTTTATAAGTTTTCTTCATACTGTTCAAAATCTGACTACGTAATTTTATGCCACGGACATTTCTACAATGACTGTATTCTGTAAAACTTTGAAGGCTGTCTGTACAGACCTAGAACTAGAGATTACAATGTTTAGATTATGCTTCGACTGTGAATGGAATCATTCATAGAAAGCATGATGGAGGGAGGAAGGGGTGTAGTGAAAAATGCCAAAAAATAAACACTTGATGGATGATGAAAATTGATTTATTTAAACAATTATTTATTTATTAAAAATGATTAAATATTCATTTTTGATCTATAATAAGCGTCCCTAATAGAAAGTTGAGTGAAAAATGCCAAAAAATGAACACTTCATGGATTTCACCTGTCGGCAACCCTGGGTTTGTTCCCAGTTTTCCCGGTTCTTCGTCCGGGTCCAGCTTTGGATTGCCATTTCGATGCAGCAAGATGCTATTTCGAGTACCGGTTCCAAGCTGATGTATTCACTTGCTGCGCCGCCTTTTGCCAACTGGTCTGCCTTTTCGTTGCCCTTGGTCTCTGTGTGAGTAGATACCCACATGAGAGCCACGTTGTTCTTTTCAGCAAGTTGGTTTAATGCATTTTTGCATTTTCAAACCAGCTCTAATGTTATGTTTGGTTTCCCAACTGCAGTTAATGTCACTTAACTGTCCGAGCAGATTGTTATCTGCCTGCCAGCAGTGTTTTCTACTAAGGGTCTTAAGATGCCCAGTCGTTTCCGGATTTACCGAGAGCCCTAAGCTGTCGAACCAGAGCCTTACGATGCGCAGCGCCGACCTCGTAAGACCCATTAACGTTTCCAGATGATTCCTTTTCCAAAAATCAGTTGAAGTTTTCATTCTCGTTTCATAAAATATTTAAGATAAATGAATCAGGAGCGCGGTATAAATAGTCGAGCGTGCGTGAGCGGGAGTCCAACGTAGTGCAGTGACCGCTGTTCTCTCGTCGCTAACCCCACCTCGGAGCTCGCTTCAATACACTGAGATGGACTCTCGCTCACGTGCGCGCGTATGTTAATACCACGCTCCTGATTGGTCTAGCGTAAATATTTTATACTCGAAATCTAGAACTTCAACTGATTTTTGGAAAAGGGTTTCATTTGATTTATTTGTTATATTTTTATACAGCTATATCAGTCCAAACAATTGAGTCTGGGACAACCTGCATATACTCTTCTTTGTTCAGCCTTCGAAGTAGACCGTCCACTACAATGCACCTCAAGACGGGTGAGAGAACACCCCCCTATGGGCATCCCTGCAGCGCTATTCCCCTGAGTAGGCCTTCGCCCCATCTGGTATCGAGCTGCCTCCAGCGTAGCATGTTTCCTATCCAGCTTACTAGCTGGTCCGGCACGCCACACCTTGAAGCCTCTCGACAAATGACTTCCTAACGGGTATTGCTGAAGGCACCATCTGTATTCAAGAAAATGCCCACAGCATACAATCCATGTTCCAGCTGCTGCTTCAGTTTTTGCACGACAGCATGAAGCGCAGTTTCTACCCAGCTGCCAGCCTGGAAGGCGTGCTGCCCTCTATACAGTGGAGAGGCTAAATGAACCTCATCCCCTATTAATCTCTCGACCAGCCTCTCCAGCGTTTTCAGGATGAAGGCATGTGTTTTAGGGCAATTTTTATGGGACGACAAAATCCATGCCCCTTTTTAAGGGCGCTGGCTGTATAGACATTATCCGCCCTTGGTTATTTAAAAGGCTGAAGGACCCAACGGCCCATTCTACCTTCTCGATATGAACGACCTTGGTGGCGAAAGTCCAGTCGGCTGCTTCCTCTCTTGGCCCTAGTCTTCCAACTGTCGGTTCGTTAGAGTTATCTAAAAACCCAGGTAATGGGCATTCATCAGGCTATTCCGCGTTGCTTCTTTGTTTTCGTCAAACTCACCATCATCGAGCCTTATAAGCCCGAGGCCAGCTCCCAGATTTTTTGCCAGTATCTTGTGCAGCCTCGCTGTGTTCGGAATGTTCTTTGACTCCTTGCAGAAACCCCTCAAATCTTCCTGTTTACAAATTCTTATATCTTTATTGTAATCATGCTGAGCAGTATTATAGATGTCCCACTCTAAAGCAATTTAGTTTTCCTTGCCCTATTACACAACTTTCTAGTCTTTTCACGAAGTTTCGGCAGGTGAGTGTTCCACCATTCTGCTCCTTTCTTAGACTTAAGTCTACTTGAAAGGCAATTGTTCTCATATTATGTGGTCAGAGCCCTTTGCATAAAATCCGCGACGTGCTCCAACTCATGTATGGTAACGTAGCTTGTGGGATATTTTAGAAGCCTGCCTTTGAGTTCCTCTTTATATGAATCTTCAGCTCAGTGCTCGCCAGGTTTTCAATTAAATCTGTTCATCTGCCGTTGACGTTTGTGGTCGCCCACACTGTATTTTGGAAGTTTGCATTGCAGCCCAAAAGCAGAGGAATCCTGTTCTTCTGGAAGTGCTAAATTAAAGCCTTCACCTCTGAGGTCCCTGAAGCAGAGCATGAGAACCAAAATCGCATCCATACCCATGACGGCTATGCATGCCCTTGATGCTTTTTCGCGTGGTCCCTTATATATGAAGTCACACTCTCCCAAGTCACTGATCCTTGCCCTATATCACTAGGGTTATTGGATAAGGGCAATCCCTATCAGCACCACGGACATTGGCCTAGTGAGAACCAACGAGGCGACTTCACTGTGGTGCAAATTGATTCGCATCATGGAGATTCCCGTCTCAGCCATTGATAAGCTAATTCGGGGCATCTCGGAACGCTTCTGGCCCCTTGCGGAGCCCAGATTTGAAATCCTTTCTTTTCTTTCTTATATAACATGCCTGAAGAGTTGCTCCAGAAGATATTTCTGCAGCCATGTTCCCCTGTGATGTACCTTAACTGCTGTTTGAAAGCCGCGCCAAGCGGGTTTTCCTTTTTGGTGCACCGCTACGGTTCCTCTTTCTTACATAGTTCAAATTAACTGTTCTTCCACCAAGGCAACAAGTCTGTTGTCATCGGTGTTAGAAGTCTGCTTGCCGGTGGCGGGTCTACATACTATAGGATTCCACCTGGTGTCCATATAATTTTCTCTACTTCCTTGACAATCTCAAATATATTTATGTGTACAAAAATATAATCTTTTTGGGGCACCTTCACATGCTGTAGGGGCCGCAAATTCAGTACAATTAAGCGGTTGTGAAAGTCTAGCTAACCTTTCCAAGCGTCCTAGAGCCCATTACCTGCAGGTGGCTACACCTAGGACTCCTTCTCCAGCCCAACCCAACCAACCAACCATATGTAGGACCTAGTGTGGCTGCTGCATACTCTGTAGTCTGATTCAGTGATAAACTTCACTTTCCGTTCAACTGTGACCGCATGGCACAGAAAGACGGTGAAAAACCATTCTGGCACGGTGTTGTCAGAAAGTGAAAGTTTCTCAATGAGCTTTTCGTTCGATACCGTCCTTAGAACTGGTGGTATGGTAATAGAAACATCAGTAGTTACACACACAAATTTTTTTATGTAATCATAGGCTAAAAGATTTAGCCTGAAAACGATATTATATCAAATGGAGTGATGAAGATTCCCAGCCTCATCTTCTCGAGCAATAAAAATCCTATTCAGTGCATCTTTAGGACAGCAAGTCGATAATGATTCATCATGCCGCGAAGAAAATTTTCTGGGAGTGCGAAGAACGTATCTAGATCTATGAATGACCTCAAAGTCATGACATGGACCGTCAGAAATTTAGGAAAATGTATAATCTTACAATTCTGTTTGCACATGTCAAACCCGAGAGCTTGGTTCAGTTCGCCAGAGATCATTTAAGCAAGCCCTTTCGTGCATGCTCTCGAGTCAATGGTCTGAGATATCTGGAATAAGTTCCTTAGGTCCTTACTGAGTTTTCTGAGCTCTTCTGAACTGTCGTAAGGCAAACCACATTTTATTGATTTAAATGACTCTACATGATGTTATCTACAGTCAAGTAGTTTTCAACCCATGAGATCGGCGAAAGAATGGGGGCTTGATTTAGTGCCGTCAGTATCAGTGCTGCTAGGTCAAAAAAAAAAAAAATCTTCAGACAGATTTGAAAAATTTCTTCAAATGTCTTCAAATGTCAGAAACATAGTTTTAGGCTTTTTTAACAGTATCAAAAGTAAAATTAACTATCTAAGATCAAGATATAGTAACAATCAAAGAATTAATTAATTGATTTTATGGATTTTAGGCGAATATGAAGCATGTTTTTATTATGAATAATTAATTTATAATAAATTATATATTACACGTAATAATCTTGCTTTTGTTGTACGTGAACATGTTGTAGAGATTTAGAACATACATAGGTATCTTAAGGTTACTATTATAGTCTCTTATAAGTCTCCTTCCTATTTTTATATCAGCTAACGAATTTTTTATAATACCTGTCTTATAAGTAACATACTTTGAACGACAAATTTCTGCTTTACAACTAATAACATCCTCATGAACAAATATTAATATGTTTTTGCATAATTTTATTTGGTATACCGTAGTCATAGCAATTCCCATCCTTCATCAATCTTTTAGTATACATTATTCCACTAACAGTTCCATTTTCTAGTGAATTTCTCAGTTCGGTTTTGTTTAAATTAACTTCAGAAAAAAACCTCTCCACTGCTGCACTACTGTGTGGAAGTACCGCGATTGATTTGACGAATTCATACACAAGTGCAAACTTAAGAGAACCATTGCCGTTAAAGATTTTAGCAACTCCGTTCCAAAACTGATAGGAATCGTTTGATTCTTGGCTATCAATGTAAACATAATTTCGCAACAAGCGCCACTGCCTTTCTAACATTTCTATGTCAAACATCGTTGGAGGAAACATAGCAGCTAGAACAGTCACTGAAGGTGGACGATTAGCTTTAAAGTAAGCAGGATCAACGAAATTGATTTCCGCTAGCATCTTTTGGTATTCAGAATTAAAAGGAAAACGAAGATAAATCTGATTCGCGGCTTCGATGTAGAAATTTAGACAATTTAGTCTTAAGGTATGTAATTCATCTTTACCGATGTCGTTTCCATTTTGACGTAGTGAGATAGCTACAGCTGGACCTAAATAGACATCTTTCAACTGAACAAAGTGCGCTCGGTTTCTATACTGGAGGCATTCTAAACTTGTATTGTTTATATAATCACGCTCTAAGTAACAGTCGAGAAGAGTTTTGTATACATGGGACATTTTCCAGTATAAAACGTGAATTTTACTTTTCCCCGATTGAAATTCTTTATTTAGATCAGTGAACAACGGTAGTACGTGACTTAAAAAGTCCAAGTAAAATTTATTAAGCGGATTCGATAATGAACGGTGTATCTCGGAGGCAGAACTGTCGTCATTATCGCTTTTTGAATGTTCGCCGTCAGAGTAAAATTTCAGAGAAGGATACTGTTCTCTATCGCGTAAAACAGCTAACAATAAAGATAGCTATCTCGTTTGGCAAGGATGAAGCGTCTTTTGTGGTTTCAAATCTAAAAACAATTGGAATTCTTTAAACTCGGATAATCGCTTGAAACTTCGATGCATGTAAGTATAAACTATTCGAATCAGGTTTCGACATTATTTGGAAGTTTCTCACAAGCTTTAGAAGCAACTAAAGCGAACGTGTGACAAATGCATATTAAGATGAACAGAAAGGGAACATCTCGTTTTAGAATAACAGATACAGAATGGTGTTTGCCCATCATCACTGATGCTCCGTCAGCAGAAAAACCTACGATGTTAGTTTTATAGGGTATGTCATGTTCAGTGAAAAAGTAAAGATGATCCGTATCGGCTTGCGGAACTTCTTGACTGAACAAAAATGGATCATCAACCGTAGTCTCTCCATACATGCGCATCACAACCGCTATAGTTTCAACAGAACTTTTTTCAGTCAATTCATCAATCATGATTGAAAATTAATTTACTTTCAATCTGCTTACTAAATTCTCTAAACTATATCGACCTGCAACATTCACAATCAATGCTCTGCACTTCATCCTGCCACAAGTCATCTGTCGAATAACTACTTTCTCTAGATGCAAACTTTGAACTAAGCTAACGAGGTAATCACTTACTGCGAAAGTTAGATTATGCTCGGCAATAAAACTCGCGAGTTTAATTTCGTTTTTTTCACATTTTTTTCTACTTTAAGCCTAACTTCATAACCGGTGTCTGTTAAAACAGACTGCTTTTGACCGCATTTCGCAGCACCATCAGCTGCTTTCATGAGGTTCCATGTCTTTTTCCTTTGGTGTCTGTTCCATAGTGGAAATATCTAGTAAAAAATAATGTTATGCATATCAAGACATGAATGTCCAGCCTGCATGATTTGAATTGAATCCGGCCTTATTTATGATAGTTCTTTCCATATGTTGATTCAACAATGATTGACACTCAATTTTATTACGAAAAAGTTGTGAAAAGGTTTTTATGTAAATCACACGATGAACTTGGTAATTTTATGCAACCTTGTAACAGATTAAAATTTCACTTCGATAACACTGTATAACCTATAAATTTAGGCAAGGAACGCGGCGAGTATACCAGATAATTTTTCCAAATTTTACGTATTACTATTCAATTTAATGATCAGTAGAGATTTTGATGATAAACTACAAATATCCCATCAATATTAAATAATTTCTGATGTATTATAATTTAGGAAATACTGACGGTCACGTGTCGGAATCAACGGGGTAAAAGTCAAAACCGGGAACCAGGATTCACTCGCGATAGCAATAATTACTGCAATTAACATGTACCATACATATATAACATTCATGTTGAAAAAAAACAGAACACGCAGCGCATAGCAGATAAAAACGATCATTTATCCAATATTTTCAAACACCGGCATCAACCGGCACCGCACCTTTTAAACAGAGACAAGACGAAACCCACGATGTGTCGAAACTGCTACGACTCAAGCTAAAGGCATTTTCATACCTCCGCTTGTCTACAGTGAGACAGCCTGTCTCTTTTGCTCTTATGGACTTGACCAATGAGGTACTTGCTGACAACTGCAGCAAGGATAGTCAGTTTTTCCTCAAATTTGAAGAAAAATCCCCCAATATAGCAGCACTGGTCAGTATGCGTAAAGAGAGTTTAAAACGACAGTTCATCGAAATGCCAGCAGCCCATTGTATAGGTTTTCCTGCTAATTCCTGTAATTTTCAGAGAATATCGACCTTCCAATCAGTTTTGGTGTTCGTTCCGTCACAGCCAAGAACATCAAACTCATAGAAGCCATATTCGAGCTGGCTCATCACATACTCAGAAATAACCGTGGTCTCACCATGTGCAGAGCCAGAGGATGGTGTGACATGACCAAATTATTGAAAGTTAGGTACAACCACAAGTAATAAGTTCTCTTCTGTAATGAGGCATGTGTGATTGTTATTCTCATTCTTTCAACCATCAAGGTATAGGCTGGTTGTTGGATCATCATATGTAGAACGTTGTTTTAAATCCCCAGCCACTTTGAGTTTCTTATGTCTTATTCTCTCTTGTCCATAATCAAAGCAGATGTTATGTCGCTAGCTTGCTCAGAAAATATAATTCCAGCTTTTGAAGCTGCGTGAAGCACAGTTGATTTTATATATGCCGCAGCCCTCTGGCTTACATTGTATCTGTTGGAAATCATAACAGTTTCAGTCAAGTCTAATATAGGCTTAGATTTTCTGTCTCTGGGTTTGGTGAACACACTGAATACCTTATCCTTAGCAAACCTGTAATGTGCTTTGTCCTCAATGCCGTCCTCATCATCACCAAAGCATTCTCTGTTATTTGAAAATGGATGTGAAGAGGCATTTGCACCAGATGACCTAGAAAATGAACTATAATAAGCTAAAGTCTAAGCTTCCTTCATGCAGGTTCAGCCCTTTTCTTCAATTTTTTGTTACAGGTAAAATAACTCAACCAATGCGACTAATTCTTGGCCTGTTTGATCAAGAAGAAACTGGTGCTTGAGAATAGAAGACTATGTCATAAAAGTTTGTAGTCTGCTCTGTACAATGTGTAAATTGATTATCCTTTGTTTTTTGAGCTATGTTTCACTGTTTGAAGCTTTTCGTATGCTAATATATTAATCATCGCACCGTGCAATTAGTTGAATTATTCTGTTATGTATTACTGTTGGAATAGATGATTTATCCCAAGTAAAATCTAGCTTTATTGCGACCTGTTGGGCAACAGAAGAAGAAGCTGGCTTAAACAAGCAAAAAACAAGCTTCGGAAGTGACATTCTGTTAGCTAAATAAAAAACTGTGCAAATCCATAACACACAGCCGTTAATACCTGTCAGGCTGAGTGAGACAGAGCAGGCAGGGATATTATATTCCGCTCCGAAAAAATGGCAACAAGAGGCACCTTATTATGTACTGAGGCAGTAATATTATTGAGGAAGTAGGTCATTGCAGTCATGTGGTAAAAGCAGTCAAGTGACTACAACGACGCTACTTTCTTATTTTGGAAATAAACTGAATTCTGAATATTAGTGTTGTTGATTCACTCAGACCAAGATGGTTCCGAATTATTGTTTAGTACAAATTAACTTCTGAGATAGCGTAGTTATACCCCGGACGTCTGTACGTAAATGAACTGATTTTTCATTTCATTTTTTTAGCGATGGCATGCTTACCCAAAGCTGTTTTAGTGTAAAGTTTGTCTACGCGTGTTTTAGCACCTTGTTCCATGGGGCCCTTTCAAGATTTGTGTAACTTCTCAAATTTATTGCCCGTTTTAAAAACTATGTTATAAGTCTCTGAAAATGTGTTTTATTTCTTTGGAAAAAGTTTTAGCCTATGGTACGACAATCACTTTCTTTGTCTCATCATAATTTCCAGTCCCATGTTGGTTATTCGTGTTGTTACTAACATCGGATGTTTTATGTATTCTTAGTTTTTAACCAAAAAAGATGAGTTATCAACAAGAAATGTAATATATAATAATATAATAATATAAAATAGACCCTCTACCTAAACAGAATCAACTGCTAACTGAAAATAGTTATATTTTTTATTGGTTTCTAGTAATTTAGTTTGCATTTAAGTGACTGGATGCAAAAAGAGGGAGTAAGAGGAAATAGAGGAAATAGTGTGAAGCCTGCTATAAATAAATAGGTAGTTTTATCATTTATATACTAAAGAATTAGTATTTAAATGAAAACTAAAGTACAAATTTAAAAATTTAAAAATATTAATTTTACAGACTCTGAATTTTTCTTAGAAAATAAAGATGGTATAATATGACGGTCGGATTTTAATTTTCTCTTCCGCCATAGATGATCAGCAAAATTTTTTTTATTGGAGGGATTCTAAAGAAGTTCTAAGATTCATAGTGAATCAAAAAGAATTCTAGTCTGATTCCAACAAGTATAAAAATTCGCCTGAGACAAAATGTGCCGGAATGTGTAGAAGATGATTCTTAGAAAGGGCAAGGAGTGTGACCGAACTTGCTCTTAAAATCTTCGGAATTCCAAAGAACTCATGGTCAATTCTAAGAAGTTTAACATTCCATCTTCGCCAAAAATGCCGCAAATGAAATATAAAGTATGTGCCCAATAAGAACATTTTTCCTCTGCTATTTTGGTTTTAACGGTGCCTCGGTACTTTTTGCCTGGAAAAGTGTTTTGCATTTGACCTGGGAAGCAATATGACAATCCCTTTTTGCCCTCCTGCATATAATTCTGCGATTCCTGTTAATGAAACGAGTTTGGGTACCTTTTATTTGGAAGACAAAAAAATTCCGAAAGAGAAAATTAAAATCTGGAAAAATATTTCAGTAGAGAATACACAAGAAAAATTTAGTCCTCTATTTCTTGTTGTAGAGTTGAGTTCACAGTTTGACTGTTTACCTAATAGCGCCCCTATTTCTGGTGTTCGTCTGTCCAGACCTTATTCTTGTGACACATATCAATCTACTGATAGGTCTCTTTCTCCTACTAGAACTCCTCCTACTACCCAGCCTCGAAGTCCTCTTCGAGTCAGATCCAGGTCTCCTGCCAGGATTTTTTTTACGTATACTTGGATATGAACTTGAAAAACTTGAATTTATTCGGCTTATTCCGAACACAAATCCAAACAAGCGTTTTGAAATTCGAAGATACACTTTTCCTCCCGATAAACCAATTCATTTGAGAATAAGCACTAGTGTCGTGCATATGCCAACTTAAGAACAATCTGTATTATCAACGAATAGTGGTGACGTATTTGTAATAGTGCAGGATAATAGATCATAATAGATCAAGGTTGAAAATATGACCCTAGAAGAAATCAAGGAATCTCCCACAGGCTTTAGACGCCGAATCTCAACCAATTTTAATATAGTAGTTGTAAACAACTTACTTCTACAAGAGAATTTTTATCTGTAAAAAAATTCAAAAAAGAATATAATATTATATTTGGTAAAAAGTAATAGATCAACATGTTACAAGTAACTAGTAATTTAGCGGCCGGATTTTATGATCATTAGAGTGATAAAAATAAATAAAATATTTTATTCTAACTGAAGCCACCACTTTAAATGTTTTCTTTTGGCAAAGAAATGAACACGTGCTTTTTATTTTTAGAAATAAAAAATCTAAGCTATCAATGAATGCATTGTTAATTATCTACCCTGAAAAATATTGTATGTGTAGAAAATAAAATAGACCTATTAATTTATTTTTGAAGGCTTACCAACTGAGAATATCTCTCTTGGAAGAAATTTGCCACGTATCTTTTTCCTTTATTGATTACATTATTTCTCGAACTAGTTTAAGGATTGAGAAAGATGAAGCTGACGTTTAAAGCCTGTTCAATTTTTTTTTTAAACAAGAAAAATTATGAAATACATTTCTTTTTAACGAAGCATAAGGCAGATAATGAATAAACCGATTTTCGAGATCGACGCATTGACATAAGCTCAAAGTGAAAAACGTTTTAATTATGAAAGCAGACCATGCATAACCGCAATCATTTTCCACGCAATTTGAAAGAGGCAGAAGCATATTTCTTGGAAAAAATTAATGTCTAGCCAAACTTTTCTTTATTTAATAGAGTTGCTACATGATTTATAAAATTGAATTTCTCAAATATATATCGTCTACTCTTGAGATTTAGTGAATAAAAAATGTGGTTAAAATACTTCATTCTTAAGAAAGTTTGAAAATAAATGAAACACATATTATTAATAATCTTGAATAAGATTTGAAAAAGAATTTTAATGCACATAGTATTCTCTGAAAATATTCAAAAATGGATAGCCGTTTAAAGACAGTAGGTTTAGATAGATTTCAATGTAGAAAATACGTGCTACAAAAAATTTCGCCCACTGTATTGATAACAGGTTTCACAGGCCAATATACTCCAAAAACAAAGAAAGCAAGTCTGTACTGGGCCAGTACTGGCTTGTAATGCTCTGCAGGATGCATATACTTCATCCATTGATCATCATACGACTGCATATCGTTCTAATATTATTTATCATTTCAAAAATGTAAATTTAATTCAGAACTTTTCAGTTAATTTTAACACCAATTATTGCTATACTCTAAATATATAACAAGAAAGGTATTTGAAAGGTTAATATTAATTGATTGCGAGTATTTTGTCTATAAATATTGATGGTCCTGCGAAGAATGAATACATATAATACATTTTTAAACATTATATTATGAACAAAATTTCTGAGCATTACTTTACATCCACAGAATTAAGAGTCAATAACAAAATCATCCTCATTAGCCGCAGCTCAAAACAGTGTAAACACCAACTTTTTAACTATCTTTTTCTAATATATTTAAAAATATATAAATATAGAGCAAACCATTTTCCAATAAATAATCTAAATGAATTACGATTTATCTTCGCGTAATTTTTTGTAAAATGTCAGGTTTTGAAGGCCATTCTGGAAATAGACTTCAACAACTGTTTGAAAGAATGAAAAAGGTGGCATGAGTGTATTGTATCAGGATGGGATTGCTTTGAAGGACATGTAATAAATTTGGAAGAACAATTAGCCGTTGGTGTTTTATTTAAAAAGCCTCACTATTATTTGATCACAGTAGTATATTTAAATGAAGTAAAGTGGATCTATATCCCAAATAGAGCTACAGTTAACAATGTATGATTAAGGTATAGGGAAAGTATTTCTACAGTACATCTGAGTAGTATAGCTGCAGTTCAACTGAAGTAAAGATAAATTTTTGCAGCTCATGTTCAGTCAAATTATGGCTAAAGTGTATATCTTAAGCATATCTCAAGCATCCAAATTATGCCTGAAGTATAGGAAAAGTAAGGCTATAGTAGTTATAGCCGTATTATCGCTGATGGGAGATAATTTGATATCTGAAATACATGAAAACAGAGATCCAGAATCATGATATTCACCATGTAAAAGAATATTGTTTGTAACTTCTGAAATAAGTAAAATGCGTTAATTGTGACATAAATTGTTTAACTTTATATTATTCGAAATTCAACATTAAACATTTCACCTAAGTAACAATTTGATAAATATTTGTATGCTATTAATGTAATGTTTAGGGATCAAAGATTTTGGATCTCTTACCAATATTGTGACGTGGTTTTAGAAATAAACTCACGTGCCTGTAAGATAAACTTTCCTGGATCTCGCCGAAGGCAGCCATAACCTCGAAATGTCACGCGTACATATTATCGAAGTTACCGTCAGGCTAGGAGTCCCAGCCTAGGATAATAAATTGGTTAAGTAATTTGTTTTATATAAATATGCACTTAGACTTTAGAGAGGAACCCGATCTAGCTTGGTTAGAAAATATAAATTGGCAACGAATCTGTAATATTGTGAGACAGTGTCGAGATAAAAGCTGCGAGGTGAGGACACAAGACCAGGCAACGAGGAATACAACGGACACACATTTCCAATATTATTTACCGATCGGAAGCAACTGAAAAACCATAAAGAGTACTCCGCTACCAACTGCGAGAGGCAGCACCGGCCGAAGCCGGACTGGACGGGCGTTCATTTCAAACCTACCAATGAGAGTCCCAGTAGACGACGCGGGATTCGAGACTAGGGGGAAAGAGAACTCCGAACGCAGTGACTACGCTTCCAGCTGCGGGATGCAGCACCGGTCGATCGTTATATTGGCCAGCTTTTGTAGACCAATGAGAGCTCCAGTAGCCCGTTGGTTGGACCCAATCAGCACGATGCAGCGTGATATGGAGGCGTGAATTGGCAGAGCCAATCCACTGGACCTTCTTCGTTTTATCAAGCCAAAAAACGGGCGCAACACTGAAACCTCTAGGGCCCGGTGGAAAGTAACGGGACGACGGAGGAGCAGACGGAAAAATGTCACTGTGAGTACTTGCCTTGACGGCAGCGGATCAACCCGGCGTGATATCCGAGAAATCAGAGAGCTCTGAGAGATCTGAGGACCTGAGATTATTCCTACGGTAACCAGGATGGACCGTGATGACAAGGTGGAGTTGGCCCGCTGGTTGCAAGTACGTGGTGGTTTCCTATTCCTTTTAGTTAGCTTCTCTAGCCTTGACACTGTCCCGCCCGCGTACGACCGCGTGGAACCTCGCATGTCTTTTGTGATTATTGGAGGTTAAGTGATTAGTGGTGTGCCTTGCGCGAGACCCCCTCGCAGGGTACTGACATCCGGAGCGTTCGACGCAGGCGACACGACCTTAGACAGGGTGAGTCGAGCGATTCCCAGGAGTCAGCGCGACAGCACGCGACAATGGACACCACATGTCGTCGGGGCTAAGCTGAGTGTCCCGGGCGGCTATTTAATGAATCTGTGAGTTCCTTCAAATGTGAATAAGTGTCACGATTTTGTAGGTCAGATACTATTTCAGTTGAGTTACATTTTCATCAGTAATGGAATAAAGGGCAACAAAAATACCCACAGTGATAATTGATTTGAATGTGTGAATTTACCATTGATGAAAACTCTAGTGATTTCTCTCTTGCTCCTACGTTCCCGCGCTTCTTTCCTTGTGCGCCTTAAAGAGCTAGTCGGCATGCCAGCCATAACAGGTCCGGTCTCAGCGTGGCTCGGATAGGGTTACCCCTTTCTGGGACCTAGGACAAATAAGAAACAGCGAGCTTCGTGGGATCTTTGCGCGTCGAAAGGTTGCGACCCGCGAACTCGGATGGTCGATGGCCTGGCTTGATTACCGGAAAGCCTTCGATTCAACATCCCATAGACTTATCATCTGTCTGTTGGAAAGCTTAAAGGTTCATCCTCACATTGTGAGGTGCATAGACAGATTATTGCCGCTTGGGAAAACCAGATTTACTATCTCATCTGGAAAACATCGTGTGATCACTAACAGTGTCACCTTTCAGAGAGGTATGTTTCAGGGCGACACCATGACCCCCTCCTCTTTTGCCTCACATTATTGCCACTATCTCTCGCACTTCGCCATTCCGAAGGGTACCTCTGCGGCAAACCTGGAGATCGAAAGCATAAGGTCACTCATGTATTTTCCAACAATGATTTCAAGATCTATGCTAGAAATCAAGAGAAACTTCATCTAGCTCTAGACATTGTCAAAGAATACACTCAAGAGATTGAAATGGAGTTCGGGTTAGAAAAATGCGCCAAGGTTAATTTGAAGAAAGTAAAACTTAATGGCATCCTCGAAGACCTTGAGCTCGTCGACAGAAGCACTATACGACACCTTAGCGCTGGAGAGACTTATACATACCTGGGCGTGCCACAGAGCCGCATGCAGGACGTCACATCTATAAAGGATACTCTCCGAAGCAGATAAAAATGTCTCATCTGCAACGAAGATGCTTGCCGTCCCAGTAGTACTCTATTCATTTGGAGTGGTTCCATGGACGAAGGACGAGCTCAGATCCCTTGATGTCGGGACGCGAAAGGTTTTGCACATTAACAAAAGCATGCACCTTAAGTCTTCTATTTCGCGACTTTACATCTCACGCCGCCTAGGTGGCCGCGAAATACTGAATCTTGAATCTCTTTACAACAGGATTATTCTGGGTACAGCACAGATAGTCGCAAATGGACAAGACCCTCTTCTTAAAATGGTCAGGAAACACGAAGAAGTGGGCAAAGGGGCGTTTCTATACAAAGCAGCGAAGGAGTCTGCGGAAACACTCGGCCCTGACTTCAATATCAGGGGTGAGAAAGATGTGTCAAATCTTATCCATCCTAAATACTCACTCCTGAAGGCCCGGATTAAGAAAGCACAAGAGAAAAACTTCGGCGAACAGCTCCTGGACAGGAGGACGCACGGCATCTTCCACAGAAATGTGGAAGATCAGTTGATGTCGTATGAGCTAACGTATGCTTTCCTTAAATCACTCGGATTGAAGTCAGGCACGGAGGGTTTAATTTTGGCATGTCAAGCCGGTGTCACTTCCACTGTAGCGTACCGTCGCCACATTTTGAGCCAAGATATTCCCGAGGATAGCTGCAGAGCGTGTCATGCACACCCCGAGCATCTAGGACACATACTATCTAGTTGTCCAACTCATGCGGGAACGACCTACATCCAAAGGCACAATGCGGCACTAAGAGTGCTTTATTACCATCTCTGTTACTCTTACGGCATTAACCCAAATACCGCTCCGCTAAACGCTCCTAGGGAAATAGAGTCAATTGTCGAAAATGAGAAGTGCCGTATATACTGGAACTTCATATTCTCGACAATTGTTTCTGTTGCGCACTCGAGGCCTGACATAGTTCTCCTTGACTTCGAGAAACGAACCATTTTCGGGAGTTGCGACGGTTATACCCGGAATATTCTGTTAAGCTAATCGTCTCAATCATCGGCGCTCTTGGAGGTGCCAAGGTTTCACTGGTTAATAGACTGAAAAACGTCCTTGTGTGTCAACAAAATGCTGAGACACTTGCGAGAAAAATGCAGTTGGCCAGCAAAATTCTGCGGTTGTCCTTATGACAAACTTTTAACTATATATATAATAACAATCCTTTGGATTACAGGGCCATCGACGTTAATCCGGAAAACTAGCTTTATTTTGTAAAAAACTGTTGAAATACCAGAAGAGTTCAATATATTTCATTAAAAAAATATATAACTTACAGGATGGAACATACATAATTGAATTATTCGCATATGGATGCAAAAATTGTGCCATTAAATTGAGAAAAATTATTCTATCGAAAAACCAAGGACATTACTGGATTCCTTTTAGAAATATCTCCAAGTGTATTTTGAATTAGGCCAAAAAGATAATTTATTAGATAATTACATTGTTCACAGTTTTTCGGAAATCATTTAAAAATCATGGAAAACAATTAGCTGGAACACTTTTTTTATCTCATTCACGTTCACTCCTTGCTACAGCAGAATCGGCAATATCTCAATAATCGGCAAGATTAAATAATTTCAATTGATAAAAAAGTTACAAAGGAACCATTTCACACTGTCTTATTCATAATAACCAACCAATTCATTTAATAATTTTGATTGCTAACATTATCTAAAAAACTAGGTGCGTAACAAAAATTATTGTTAAGAACAGAAATAACTCATAATTCAATTGAATAATAAGATCAATAATTTGGTTGATAGAAATCATAATATTTGATGAAATAGCCAAAATGGACAAAACCCTCAAAGTGATGAATTTCAGAGTGCAATTTCATTCATATTTCAGCATTAAAAATTGCCAAAAAAGCTTCAATTCTGAAAAGTCTGCTATAGCTTGAAAAATGTACTTAAAATTATAGATATATTATATGATCATTACATTCGTCAATAGAATTGAAGACATCCATCAAGGATATGACGACAGTAGAAACAGTTCTCACCTTTTCAATCAGTGGAAAAACTAATGCAATAATAAAGAATTGGGTGTACGATATAACTCATGAATATTGTAGTTATTCAAATTACATAATATTCGTACATGTAGCCTATAGTCGTTATCTTACAGATTCTTATATGCGTCCAGCTTATTCTTCTTAAATATTTACAAAATCATTAGAGTAATTCATTGCATTATGTGTGCTCAATTTGAAACAAAAAATAGAATAGTTAAATTTTTGGTCGAATAGGTTAATTTTCATCTGATACAATTAATCTTCTTCCGAAAAATTTAATTTCTAACAAGGCAGTTAAACACTCCACAGATTAAATGCACTGTTTTGCATTTAACTGGTACGAGTTCCATGTGGCTATCATTGGAAACCTGCTTTCGACATCGACCACTTGCTGTAGTTTCTGGTTTGAACTAGCGTATAGCTTCAGGTCATTCATGTATAGAAGATGGGTGCTTTTCTCTATGTATTCAATGCTAAACAAATCCATACTGCACTAAAGGAGTCTCCTCAGTAGTTATATGGTACGGAAGGAAACGCTTGTTTGTATTCAATGTGTGCTATGTGCAAGTTTCTTTCATGTTCACGTGTTTGCGTCATTAGAAGAGCGTCTGTTGTAACGTATACGTAGTACCTTGGAGCATATAACCTGGAATCAGATCTGGGTGTTTGATGATCTCTCCCTGTCAACGCAGAATGCACACTGTCATGTACTTGTACCAGAAATTGTGCACCTAGTCCGGACTTGGAGCTTTCCAGTTTATTGTCCCTTTTTAAACCGCTGAAACATCTGAATCTGTGAGATTAGCAAACTCCATTTCAGGGTTATTGTTTGCTCTTTCGTCCTCCAGTTAGAACCAAGAAGCTAGTAGTTGATGTTTTCTGATTGAGGATAAAATTTCTTTGTTAAAAATTCATATTTGGTGGATATTTATTATTTATTTATAACAACTGAAAATACTGATTGTTACTACACTTCGCGTTGGAGTTTTCATAATTAAGCTAACACCAACAATATTTTAAGAAAAAATAGTTTTGTATATAAATTGTTATTACCAGTCACACAAGATTTGATGTCTCGTATTTAAGTTTGAAAATCACTCTTGACTTAATTTCCGATACTTTCTGTGAAAAAACTGCTTTTTTATTTTCAGAAATGATAAATCGACGCTAAAAGGATATTGTTTTATAGATTTTTTAAATCTTTATTAGATGAACTATTTTGTAGAAAAAGATGCTGCTAACAAGATTAAAAAAATATATTTCTTCAGTTTTCGAAATTTGCATGAAATGTTATGGATATTCTTCCAAAAAGCCTTAGATAGACGAATTTTAGACGAAAGTAAAATAATTTTAATTACATAAGATTCTCGCTTGAAAAATATCTTTCAAAAGAGAGATTTCATATTTACTCTTTGTACATTATAAAAGTCTTTGAGCTTCTCGATGTAGATTGATATAAATACATACGTTCAATTTAAACATCAGTTATCTGAGTTTCTTAAAGTAAAATACATATTCGCGTGCGAGAGTTTAACTTCTAAATATATATTTAGTGTTATACTAATTAAAAATTTTCGTCTCACCAAGCCTCGCAACAATACAGATCCGCTGCTCTCAAAATTCTACGTTAATCAGTTTTACGTAAATTTAAAAAAAATGAGATCATTTTGCATTCTGCTCTTAACCGTGGACGTTATCCTCAGTTCTATTGGTAAGTAGAGGATAAATTATTATCATTTTTTGTATAGGAAGT
This sequence comes from Andricus curvator, assembly GCA_932195095.1. Taxonomy (NCBI): domain Eukaryota; kingdom Metazoa; phylum Arthropoda; class Insecta; order Hymenoptera; family Cynipidae; genus Andricus; species Andricus curvator. Next base: position 386,478 of record CAKNYM010051844.1, on the reverse strand, counting down.
GTTTGGAAACATCTATCATACGCTAATAAATGTGAAATACTAGGTGAACTTTATGATGATGAAGAATTATTATTCCTGATATCATATATTTGCGACTTAGGTATAATAATTAGACAGATTTTTAGGATTTTCCTTAATCAGTGTTTTATAGTTTTTTCAATGCAGAGTAATTTTCTTTTAAAAGGGTTTGAGAGAGTTATGAGTGTGAAGTCTGTATTGAGCTTCATTTTGAGGGTCATTTTGTAGTAAGCTGAAATAGATTAAGTGTGTAATTTTTTTTTCTAAGTTGAGTAATCACCTAAAAATACATTATATTGTTGAAGGTGAGGTAAGAAATATATAAGTGTCAGAATACACTTCTATCATTGTGTAAATAAAGTTAAAAATGTTACACAATCGCGTTCTTTTACTGAACTTTTTTATACGTTTCTAATTATTTCAAATTTTTCCACAGGAATATCATCGTGTATGCAGCCCAAAACAAGGGACTTTCTGTCAAAGTTTGCCATGAGTAGTAAACATGCGAATCATCAAGGTAACCCTAGTACAAATAAAAATTGGTAATATACGTGACTCACTTGGTGAGGAAGGGAGTAATGAGGGACTATAGATTTCTAGATTGATATAGAATTGCCGTGTTATTGATTTAAGTAACACGTCCATTCCGCAACACTGCTTCGACCCAGGTCGCTGATAAATCTCTCTAACGATCACTCCAGGCGGAGAGCTTCACAAAGTCATCATGTGAAGCTCTCCACTCGGGCCCATTAGTGTCCAAGGTCTTTCATTTCAGGGGCCATTTACTTCTTTGACACACTTCATCGTGCATTGCACATACACACTTTTCTGTCCTGGCATACCTCTTTAGCTTCCTTCACGGCCATGCAGTTTCTAATGCAAGCTCTTGTCTTTTTATGAATTCTTATGTCTCTTCTAATTAGGGTCTCTATTTACACATTCCAACCATTCTTTCGGCATGCCCAAACCATCTCAAAAAATTTATTTTATTCCTGTCAAATAGTGTATCATCTATACCACATTCTTCGAGGATTCTTACGTTGCTAACTTTGTCCATTAGCAATAAGCAGTTTACAACTATCAATAATTTCTTGAAGTAGAAAATATTCTTCACACGGGATCCGTGGATGGAAAAGCATAGGAATCCCTTGATTTAGAATTCAATTTATTCCTGATTGTTCTCCAGAAGTTGTCAAAAATTCCTCCATATCCCTTGAAATCTTTGGAAATCGAAAAAAGTCATTACGTTGAATAGAAACCATTTGAAATCCCTTGAACATAAATTACATTTAACATATTCATTTAAGCTTCTTGCAATTGTTTTGAAATGATTTTTCACCCTGACACCATAGTAAAAAATCTTCCGTAGTTTTTTTTCTTCAAATATTGATTCAATGTTTAAGTGATGTTAAAGCAACCCTTTGAATATATTTAACGACTGTTCCTGTTAATATACGTTTCCCACAATCATTTTAAAGTAGTTGTGGACCCCAATAGCTTGATTGAAAAATCTTCCGTGGTTTTAGTATTTTAGAAATGTTGATTTCCTTACTTGAATCTGTAAGGGATGTCGAAATAAAGCTTATAATTAATTCAAAAAAGGTTCCTCTTAGAGGAACCTTTCTGGATTTATTTTGAAATAACTTATCACTTTGGGGATGTTAAAACAACCCCAAAAATAAATTGTAACAATTTAATTACAAGCGATTTATTACCCCAATAGCTTAATTAAAAGTCCAGTTGTTTTAGTTTTTTTTCAAATGTTTATTTCCTTACTTGAATCTTTAAGGGATGTTAGGATAACCCTGAAAATAAGATCAAACACTCTTCCTGGTAGGAAACGCTTCCTGAACTTATTTTAAAGATACTTATTACCCCTGTAGTTTAAAAAAAAACCTCATCTGATTTTAGTTTTTTGGACATGTCGATTTCCTTCCTTAAATCTTAAAAAGTCAGTAAAACAGCGATTATAATAAATTTCAATAATTTCCCTGGCTGGGGCTATTTCTCACCCAATAAGGTGAATTATTCACGAAGAAGCTTATTGAGATTATTACTCTACCACAGAAGACCCTCCTACGTATACTCTTGCGGATCCTGTTAATCAAACGAGTTAGGGTACTTTTCTCTCCGGAAAAAAAATATGCTAGAAGGGAAATTAAAATTTGGCAAAATATGCCAGGAGATGATAAACAAGGAAAATGTAATCCTCTTTTTCTTGTTCCAGAGTCGAGTACACAGTCCGAGCGTTCACCATCAGACGCCCCTACACCTGGTATTCCTCGTTCTGCAACTTCTTATCCTTCCACCAGACTTCAATTTTCTGAAACGTCTTCTCCTCCTGTCAATCCTCCTCGTCACGCCAGGTCCAGGTCTCCTTCTGTCAGGGCCAGGTCTCCTAATACCAGTCATTCTTCTTTACGCGTACTTGGAGTTGAACTTCAAAATCTTCGACTTATTCGGCTTATTCCCAAAGCGAATCCGAACAGGTGCTTCGAAATTAAAAGATACACTTTTCCTTTTGATAGATCAATTTATTTGAGAGGACGAAATTACGTCCAGATGCCCATGCCAACCGGAGAACAAATTGTATTATCAACGTCTAATGGTGACATATTTGCAATAGTGGAGGATAGCAAAACACTTCGAGCAATATATTCAATAATTGCTGGCTCAGAAAAAAGAACAAAAATAAACATGCATAGCCGCAGGGTGAACGCTATGACCCTGGAAGAAATTAAGGAATCTCCTGTAGGCAGGGACAAGCGAATCTCAAAGAATTTTAAAAAGGTATTTTTAGATGGGTTTCTTGATACAAATTAGGTTCAAAATATTGCAAGTAAGTGGTGAACAAGGGGTCGGATTCTGTCAGGGACTAAGAGCGAATCATGAGCAGGCCAAATGTAGGTTTATATCCTTGCTCTTTGAGTACGAAACTCCCGAGTAAAACTACATCTTATGGAATGGTCGTCTTGTCCCTCTTGCCACAGCCCCTCATGCCAGAAACAACTTAAGAAAGGTTGCTTCAGGTATCGCACGTACCTGAAACGAACGTACCGAAATTTACAATTAGTTCGTTCGTACTTTATGACGTTTGCCCTTAAGTTTCTAAAGCGGTACTCAGGGAAGATCCCAGAACAGATAAGTTTTGAAGCATTTGCTCTTTTGAAGTTCAAAACCTTTTGGGTTTTGATCTTCATAATAGAAACTCGTACTTGTTCTGTAGGAATTGGATTTTCGAATGAGTCAATACTGAAGCATACTGATTTACTCTCTTGAAAAATACGATTTGCGCGATGGCGCCACCTACTACTCTTTTTGAAAATAGTGCTTAACATTTTTCACAAGTGCGATCTTATATATATTCTTGATAATCTCAATATAAATAGGTATTTTTCACTTGTTGACGGAGATTTTTTCAAATCAATTGATGTATTATGATCTCAGGAAAAGTATGTATGATGCAAAAAAGCTCAGAAAGTAAAAATGTACCAGTTCTGTGTAAGTTACTTTTTTTAAATAACTAGTTACAGTTACGTTACTAAGCGTAAAAGACTAGTAGTTACAGTTACGTTACTTATAACTGTAACTAACTTGAGTTACTAGATGAGGTAACTTGAAGTTACCTAAAAAGTTACTTGTTT